>JASDQU011310545.1:10784-25189 GCA_032191745.1 Picea mariana | reverse complement strand
CATCACCAACTAGTGACTTCGAAGTAAGAAGTTTTGTTTGTTTGGTTTGATTCCTAGATTTTTATTAGCGAGTATTGTTTGTTTTCGTAGTTGGCCATAGATTTATTGCGTAAAATATTTGGCTTGAACAACATCGAACCTCCATGTCGTTCGCATAGGGTCCATCGACAACCTCCATAAAATATGGAGGATTATCTCCCTCTACCCCCTCATTCGTCGGAGGGCTCTCCTCAACAGAGAGAGGTCCAGGGCACTGTAACCTCGCAAGAGGAAGGTTCTGCCTCTTTAGAAATTTTCTGAATCATTTTTTATTCTCTAGAGGATTTTCGCATTCCTCCTGAATACGAGAGACGTATTCTTTGGCTCAATTCCTGTAGATAACTTGTTGTTGACACTTCTGGAATACTGACCGGACCCATTTAGGCCTTGGATTCGGGGATCCTCTTTGGACTATCGACATATTTAGAAGCCCACCTCACATAGTGCAGGACCTTTATGGCTCAGGGGTAGGTGTTGATATACCTATAGTCTCTGAACTGCCCGAAACGTCTGTTACCTACACAATACCTCTAGATCACTTCGTTTTTACAACTAGCTATATCCCCTTTGTTTCAGACACACAGTCAGTTGGTCCTTACTCAACTATTTCTCTCCAGATGGCCCATTCTACAATTGTCCCATGTGATACGACTATTCCCACTGGAAATATAGTGGTTACCAAAGCTCCCATTGGTACACCACTTTTGTCTAGACCTATCCCATCACTTCCTCTTGGGTATAATGATTTGAATACTTCTATCCCCATTCCTACCTATGTTCCATCCAGAGTTTCTGGAGTTTTCATTCCTCCTAGGTATAATGTTTCTTTTGGTTTCGTTCCGACACATTCCCAGGTCATCTCTGGAGGGTCTTATTCGCCTTTTTTAGGAGGATCTGGCCCAAGTGGATCCAATCCAATTGGAGGCTCTACTCAGTCATTCACTTATGGTTATCAGATTTTCGTCAGAGGGAAATATAACCCTGAGGGGAAAACTCAGTTTGGCGGTCAAACCCAAATTGGGACACAATCCTCACTTGGAGGAAAATCCCTGCTTGGAGGTTATAACCCACCTTATGGACAAAACATACCAATATCACTAGCACAATATAGGAACCTTCTCATCCAGGGAAATCCACAATAATATTGGGGGAAACAACCTCAAGTTATCTCTTTCATACACCCTAGTTTGGGTTAGTCATATCTCGGTTCTTCCAATCCCATTTGGGGTTCAAACGTTCATTCTACTATCCTTTTATAAGGGAACATCCCTAATCAGTACAACCCTATGGGCTACATGGCTCCACACTCATGTCTGAATCTGTCAGGACCTTCACCTCACATGCAGACTGCTTACGGTCCTACTGGTATACCAACGGGACTCCCTCCCTAAATTCGCCAATACCCTCACGTGAATAGACAGTTACCCTTCTTAGCCACTTTGGATCTACCCAACTTGTCTAGAATCTTGAATGACCCTATCCTACATTGTCCCCACTGGCCCGTTATACCGGCCAAGCTACTCTCTGACATTCCCAAATTTGATGGTAAACCAGGAGAAGACCCAAACAACCATGTTATGACTTTTCACCTTTGGTGTTCATCCAACTCTTTGATGGATGACTCCATTCGTTTACGACTCTTCCAACAAACTCTTATGGGTTCGGCTGCAAAGTGGTATATAGAATTACCATGAGGCTTCTTCATCAACTTTAATACCCTCACCATGGATTTCCTCACACATTACCAATTTCCAATCCGCTATGAAACAAGAACCAATATTTTAATTTCCTTTAAGAAAAAATTATCCACTCATATTTCCAATCACATCCATGAGTGGCGAAGAAGATGACGTTTGATCAAACTTGACCTTCCTAATCAGTTATTGGCGGAATGGTTCACCAAATAATTCATGAATAAAATATCTCATGACATCTCCATGGGTGGATTTGTCACTGAAGAGAAGGCGATCAGTCGCGCTCAATACCTATATCTCATTTATTCACAAACGGGCACTCTTTACAACTTTCTCCCTGATGCTCCTCGTCCTTCTACCACCACTACCTCAACTACCCTTGTTGCTTCTCATGCGGTTGATGGTGTGATTAGCACCTTCCTTGATCAACCTCAATCTACGCAATCCTCTCACACCAATCCCAAATCTACTGCTTCTAATGTTCAAAGTGCTCCGACTCTTACTCCTTCCATAGGAAAAACTTCTAAGGTTAACTTTGTTCAACATATCCCTGCCGGAAAAACTAAATCTAAAAAAGGAAAGGGTAAGAATAAGGAGGATAGAAATAATAATCCGCAATCTGAGAAATCCAAAACACAACCTGCTGATGATAAGGATAAGCACAAACCTCGATATCCTTGCCTTATCTGTGGTGATGATCACTACATGAAAGATTGTCCAAGATGTGTCGAGGTCACTAAGTTCCTTCAAGGGACCGTGAAACCTCCCACACTTGTCATTTTGTCCCAACCTTTCCCTTCTCAAAAATAGGTCCAATTGGTCATTCACGGCCAACCCTCTCCTTCCACCACTTCCTATGTTCTTATGTGTACTAGTGATTCAAAAAACAATGACGTCACACTTACTACTCAGGCCAAAGATTACTCTTCCTCAAAGGAGAAAGTTGACGATATACCACCTTTGTTGGTTCAACCGCCTCCCTCAACTTCACCTCCCAATGGTGCTCTTTATCTCAAATGACCAGGTCTCGACATAGTTCTCCGCCCTCCTCCAAAGTGCGTTGTTCGAAAGTATTCCTTTAATCCTCATGTGTGTGCTGCTCAGAACTATAGTATTGTAGAAGATCTTGCGCAAGCACCCTCCATGATGTCAGCTCTCAAAGTCCTTCAAAGTTGTTCAACTCAATGGAAGGCACTGTTAAAGGATACTGGTGGAATTCATCCTACGGATATGAATTTGATAATTTTTTACCTGGAAGATCACATTCCAAGGCTACCCCCTCAGCTAGTGTTTCAGATACAAGTTGTTGTTGAGAACAAGAATATATGTAGAACCATTGTTGACTAGGGTGCCTCGATGTGCGTAATGTCTGTTGCCTGTTGGAAAGCCATTGGCTCTCCTCCCCTCACTAAATCACACAACAAACTTAAGGCCTTCAATGGATTTGGATTTAAACCCTACGGTGTACTTCCCTCGTTGTCTATTACGTTGGAAGGAAAATCGATCAATGTCAAAGTTGAGGTCTTTGATGCACCTATCGATTATAACCTCTTTCTTGGCCATGGATAGATTGATTTTATGCACATAGTTGTGTCTACCGTTTTCCATGTAGTACATTTTCCACACTAGGGAAAATTCATTACTATAGACCAATTGGCCTTTTTCAACGCTGATTCCCATACTAGAAACGTACCCTTTATTTCGAAGACACCTCCTAGGTATGATAATGTCCATATGGGTCTACTAAAAGATTCAACTTTTATGGGTACATTCCCAATCCCAACACCCGATATTCCACCTCCTTTTGTCGCCTCAATCAACATGATTTCCACCTCTGTTCATGAAACCCCCGCATCTCACGACCCATGGATAGTACCTGACCTTGGTGATTATCTTCGCTATGGCAAGAAAATGCCTTTAAGTCTGGTTGAGTCGGCTTATCAAACCATTCAATCAACAACCCCTTCCACTCCCTCTCTTTTTGATTCATCTCCCGATCCATTTCATATGATTTTTACTACCAATGAGATGATTATGTCTGTTATCTCTATGGAAGACACCCCCTGGGATGATGGACATCATCGTTCCATTCTCTTCCTAGAACAACACACCTTAGAGAGTTACCAATGGATTTCAACTCCATCGACTGTTGTTGTCATTTCTTATGTTCTCGATTCCACACAAGATGTGTTATATGAAAGGAACCTAAGTAACATTTCACCCCCCATTCCTCTTGACATATCCATTAAACATGAAGTTGTTGAAAATGTTCACATCGGAGCTACTTGTTTCGATAATGAGGTCATCACTTATAAAGCTATTTTTCAACATTTCTATGACATTTTCACTTTGAGCTATGAATATGTGTTGGGTATTGACCCCAATATTGTTGTACATGAAATTAAGATCTATCCGGACACTAAACCTGTTCGATAAATACTTCGCCTGGTCCACCCCCGTAAAGCCACCGCTATCAAACTCAAAGTTGAAAAACTTCTCAAGGCTAGATTTATCTATCCTGTGGTTTTAACTGATTGGGTATCCAATCTAGTTCCAGTTAATAAAAAACAAGGCACGATCCATGTATCTGTAAATTATAGGGACATTAATAAATCTTGTCCCAAGGAAAACTTTCCAACCCCCTTAGTTGACCAGATCGTTGACAATTGCATCGGGAGTGAAATATTCTCATTAATGGACAGTTTCTCCGGCTATAATCAAATCAACATTTTACCCGCGGATCAACACAAAACTACTTTCATTTGTCCTTCGGGTACCTTCGCCTACCGGAAAATACCTTTCGGTTTGAGGAATGCTGGTGCAAATTTTCAATGTGCCATGTCTTATGCTTTTCACGATATCAAGAACATCGTACTACCATATCTCAATGATCTACTAGCCCATTCCATGCACCACCAAGATCACCCGAACCATCTCAGAGCCATTTTTCTTCGCTTTCGTTACTACCACATACGTTTAATCCCACACAAATGTGTTTTTTGTGTGGAGTCCATCTGACTTCTAGGTTTTATTGTGTCACTTCATGGAATTAGGGTGGATCCTTCGAAGGCCGAGGCCATCCTTAATCTACCTCCTCCTTCTACATTACACCAGCTCCAAAGTTTGCAAGGGAAGGAATTTTTTTTGCGTTGATTCATTCCCAACTATGTTGAGTCAACTCTAGGATTTACTCGACTATTGAAGAAGGGTTATGAATTCATGTGGGACAAGACTGGAAACAAAGCCTTTGAAGCTTTGAAACTTTCCCTAACATGAACACCACTTCTTTTCCCACCAGATTATAGTAGAGACTATTTCCTCTACCTCTCTACTTCGAACTCCACCATTTCTATGGTTTTAGTCCAAGAGGATGACTCACACGATGAACATGTAAATTATTCTTTGATTCGAAGTCTCATGACTACCGAGGCCAAACACCTACATGTGGAAAAACTGGCCTTGCCACCTATTCAATTTGTCCAATGTTTTTGTCACTATATCCTATTACGCAAGACCACTATTATTTCTGATTGCAACCCTATGCAGTATATCCTTACACGCCAATTGCTAGGGGGCAGGTACTCCAAATGGATAGTAATTCTCCAGGAGTTCAACTTAGAGATTGAACGTGCTAAGTCTAAGAAATCTTTGGTATTCGCCGAATTGATATCTGACCTTCCCTCTGCTGAGACAGAAAATGTGGTAGAGGATTCCTTACCTAATGAATCCCTTTTTCTGATCCGTTATGATGATGCTTGGTATGGAGATATTATCATTTATCTCCAAAATCAAAATTTTTGGCCTGCCCTCTCTAGTACAGACTATCGTCGCATACAGTATCAATCCCATCAATACATAATTCTCGGTGACACTCTCTATCGTTGTGGTGTTGACTCTATTTTCTGACACTGTCTCACCTTCGATGAGGCTGAGAAAGATTTGAATGACTGCCACTCTGGAGTATGTGGTGGTCATATGCCTGGGTATGCCACTACCCAAAATATATTACGAGCAAGGTACTTCTAGCCTTCTTTGTTTAAAGACTATATAACTATCATTCAAAAGTGTCATGCTTGTCAAATGTACAATAACAAGATAAGATCTCATCCCACTCCTTTACACCCTGTATTTTCCATTGGACCTTTCACAAAATGGGGCATTGATTTCATGACATGTAACCCTGACTCAGTCAGGGGGCATGGATACATCATCGTAGATGTGGATTATTTCACGAAATGGGCCAAGGCGATGCCTACATTCGATAATACCAAAAAAACTACAACCCTATTTATATTCAATCATATCATCATGCGATTTGGAATCACGCAAGCTATCGTCACTGATCATGGTAGAAATTTTCAAAATTTCATGATGTCCGAACTTACCAAAAAGTTGGCTCTTCGGCATGAAAACACAACCCCCTACTATCCATGGACCAATGGCCAAGTTGAAGCGATAAACAAGGTTCTTATCACTATGCTTCGATGGATAATAGGAATTCACAAGACAAGTTGACACACGATGTTGTTTTCAACATTATGGTCCTATCAGATATCTGTGAAGTTTGCCATGGTATTTATGCCCTTTCAGTTGGTGTATGGTATCGAAGCTATCCTACCGATTGAATGTGAGATCCCATATTTGACGCTAGCCATTGAACTTCTCCCAAACACTTCTGCCGAGGAAGAACGTCTATTGTATCTGATGCAATTAGACGAAACTCATCGTGATGCCACCCTGGTTATTGAAACCCAGAAGAAACGCGTCAAAGACCAATACAACAAACATGTCAAGCCACATGTTTTCTCTGAGAGTGATCTAGTTCTCCTCTACGAACAAGATCGTGATTTACTAGGGGTCGAAAAATTTGAGGCTATGTGGCACGACCCTTATATTGTTAAACGAGTGTTGGAGAAGGGAGCCTATGAGTTAGTAGATTATGATGGAATTCCTTTAAGTGAACCCATAAATGGGATTTACTTGAAGAATTACTATGCTTAGGTTATCTTTGCATTAGTGCTTGTATTTTTACTATATCATACTTTTGTGTGCTTTTTCGTTATTTGGTTTCAACCCCCAGCTGCTTACCTTGCATTGTTCTTGGTTTCCAGATGTCAATGTCTTCGCTACCCGACATTGGCTTCATTGATGGAACTAGTTGTAGTACTCAGAACTTAGCATCTGTTTCTTGGGAAATCTATGCACCTACGAACGAGTTAATCAATCTACACAGTGTTTGCCTCGGTCGTGCAACTAACAATATCGTAGAATATAGTGCAGTCATCAAATTGTTGATCGATGCTATTTAACCTGGAATCCATCACCTGGTTGTACAACTTGATTTTCAGTGAGTGGTACTACATCTAAGTAATGTCTATGCTATCTGAAGTCCTACTTTGTTACAGGTATATCTACGAATTCGCCTCTTGGAACATTATTTTGATTACATTGAATATCATCATATTCCTAGATGTCTAAATACATTAACAGATGCATTAGCTAATTATGTGTCAGACATAAATTTGAGACACATGTAAATCCAACCACAATTCGCATTAAAGCAAGTACGTCAGTAGAAGCCTCATGTATATAGATAATGATAAAGCTGTTTTACAAAAAAGTGTTTTCCGTTCGATGACCAAAATATAAAAATGAGAAGAACTTGGCTTCATATACAAAATAACATCAAGGATGCTTCTCATGGTAGCACACTACTGCCCATGCTACCCTACGAAGTAGTCGACTAAGTGAAACAGATACACCTATAGTATGACGCTAATAGCATCTCATAATCTCATTGATGGAGATGTCTGGGATATCTGTGGTCAAACCCTCTAGGTTTTGCTCGACTGCTTCATAATCATCAACATCCCATCCAGCTACCACGACTTCTTCCACTCGTCTTTGAATAGGGGATGTACTCAGAGGTCGGTGTGGCCCTACATCTGCATTGTCAAAATTTTTGATTAGTCATTGTATTGAAAGCATAAAAAACATCTTATATTTCAAAATTCACAAAAAACATCATAAAAACAAAACGTTTTTCTTACCTGTGTCTCCCCACTGAAATCCCTTGGGTAGAACCAAGTTAGGGTCACCTCTGAAATCCAACTTGACATATGCATAATCATCCACCATCAAGATTTGAGGCCTCAACCAATCGAAGAATGCGTAATTGTATTTGATGATGGGGCCCGCTACATGCCAAGACATGCGGTCGCACCACCTCTTCATCCTTGGATCTCGTGGGGCCAATATACCCCACTCTACCTGTAAACATAAATGGGGGACCCTATCCAGAAAGAAGGACACCAAAATAGATCCATACCCAAATATTTTTAGGTCCCCCTTCTTGCATTTTGTTAGTTGTCTTCATGTTGCAAAGGACTCTATCGCTCAATTGAACACCCTAGGTTCCATGCACTCCACTGCATATTGAAAATAGATTTGGAGGGACATGTGAGGAGATTCACTCCCTGCCATACGTGAAATGGTAAAAATAATATTCCATAGGGGTAAATTCCCAGACACCCCTGATGGAAACTTTTCCCTTGTGTCTCTCTACCTTAGGATCATAGTATCGACAAAGATACTCGCTCATTGGTAGAATACCACCTCTACCTCCTGTCAAATTCACATGAGACCCAAGATGAGATAACCCCATCAAGAAATAGATATCCTCATTATATAAGAATAGTACATGGGAACCCACATGAAACACCTATTGGTCCACATCCCACATGTGGACCAGATACTCCAATAGCCTCAGTTGGGCCCTCATGCCCTTGATTTTAAATAATTTTAGTAGTCTGCATTGTCGGAGGGAAATTACAATGCTTGGTTCATTCATGGCATCATGGTAATCATCTCCATGCTCCCTCTCCCTCCACTCCATCATTTTGATGATCAAAAACCTGCATTAGGTCAAGAAAGGGAAGTTAGCATCCTCATTTGTTGCTTTGGAAAATTTCTATTGGCTCAACAAATGTAAAAAAAAATTGGTTTTCGGTCATCGCAGGAATATTTTTAATGCAATGCAAGGTTTCCACAGGTGATCCACAGGGCACTTGCATAAATAATTGGTTTCCGCAGGTCCCGATACTAGTCACCTGCGATGGCCCCAGCGCGCGCCTACCGGCCCAAAATTCAATTCAAAAATCTATTTTAAACTGATAAAAATGAAATTTAATCCATTGGAAAGAAAGAGGATAAGGAGATTACCGTTTTGACAGAATTCGTTCGCTAAATGGTCACCTGTCCCTCCCACAATCGACAACCGAAGTCTGAGGTAAAAATAGGGTTTCTAGGCAAGTTTTTGGCAAAATGCAAATGAAATAGTAAAAAGAGTTTTTACCCCTATTTATTTCACTTTTTTCTTTTTTATTAATATTTTATATTATTTAAATGCATTTTATCAAAACCTAAAGATCTAATGGTCTCGTGAGTATTTAGTTTTCTCGCAGATGGAGGAACTAGGATCCTGAACAATGAAGTATGGATATTCTTTCGTGATTTGGCTTTCTGCTCATCACATATACATATAATTTTTAGGGTTTTTCAGGAAAACCTTGAACCTAGTCTTTGTTCATTCTCGTGCTTGAAAATCGATGAGAACTCAACCGAGTATACTTTTTTTGTCTTTTCATACTCATCATGGTAACACAAAAGTGAAACTCATGGAGTATCATTTAAGCTCTTTTCATGCTCCATAAAAAAAAAATATTGTCAAGCGACCTTGTTCTTTTCACGCTCATAAAAGTGTTTGAAGAAAATGTTTGATGGGTGATAGTTTATCACTTTTTCGGTCTCATTGAACTAATTTACGAAAAATGAACTGGGAGACTTCTCTTTAAGTGTTTTTCCGACTCTCAAAACATGAAAAACCCCCGAGTTTTCTATCTTTGGACTTGTTAAACAAACATCGAAAGACCCATATGGGATCGAACCACTCCTTCATAGGGTTCGTTAAACATACTCTGAGGGACTTGTCCAAAGGATGATCTTATATCAACAAGCATATGTTATCCTCCTCAAGCTCGCATAAAAATAAAGAGATACTTGCCAAAAATGGTGGGGGGGAATTTGGGAAAGAAATGTGTCTCTGTATTTGTGTTAGTGGCAGTAATAGTCTCTATTGAACATGACATCCCCCTTCATCATTGGAATCCGGGTTGTGAAATCCATTTGTCTCTCGTCTGACTTTCTACAAGTTCATATCTTGGGTTGTCTTTGATTCAATGCTGCCAAGACCATTGTCATGTCATTCATATGTTCAAGAGAAGAATAAACAAGCCCTCTTTTGATTCGACCATCTGCAATTGTCAATTCCTACCATGTCGACCTTCCCCATGTCAGTTTTGAGTCATTGTCATACTTTTCTCTACCCTAAATATGTTACTTATTTCGTGTCATTGATGGGGGATACATTAAGGCCCTCATGTGACGAGTCTTTTCTTGTCGACTTCAACTCATTATCTAGGAAAAAGACTTAGAAATCATTTATCACCTTAGAGCCTACATGCCTCAATGGTAGGTTTCTTCGCTTTCAACAGTGGATTCATAGCATTGGCCCCTGATCAGGAGATTCCGTCGAGTGTTCGACCTCAACTCATTTATTCACATTCGTTGGATTGTACTAAGGTACCTTGGGATTCATTGACATCAATGGTGATTTCCTTCGTGCTTGTTAACGGTTTTCATCAATGACCGGTAATCAAGTGGTTTCTACCATGTTTGACTTCAACACCTGTAATCGCATGGCTATATTTGTACTTACGGATGACAGGATTGAAGACCCTGGATCTCATCATTTTGGTCCAGGTTACGATAGAGTATTTATGATTTGTATTGACACATAGATCCACTTTGTATGTCTCGTGGCTATGTCCGGATTTCAAGTTTGTCAAGACATAGATCCATAGTATATTATTGGTGGCTATGTATCATCTTGATGACATGGATCCACAGTGTATGATTGGTGGCCATGACTTACATTTATGACTTAAATCATTTGTAGTTTGATCATGGGAATTCCTATCTCATAAATGATATAATATTGTGCAGATGCTTGATTGTTTGTAGGTTCCCAATTGGTGTGTTCTTTGTTCTCGACACACACATGCATTTTGACAAAGTATTTCAGCTGTCATGACTTCTAGCCTCATACTTTGGGGGGAATTCTCTTACACATTATTTTTGTCACCTTGATGATGATTCTACAAGCATGTGTTCATGCTCTCAAAAGGATCTTTTGCATGAGGAAAATAACTAATTTATTCCTCTACAAGGCTTGTTTTTAGAAGGATTCTGTAGGCTAGGAGTAATACACAGTGAAAAATGCTTGATTTTCGTAGGCTTATCTATACCTGGCTCACAGGGTTTTTGTAGGTTGCTATATAGGCAGGGTGCGGCGACATTTGAAATCTAAAGAAAGGAAGAAGTTCATGAAGGTTCTAGAAGAAGCATCTTCTAGAATGTGAGGTGGCATCTGCATGATTGTGATCCTACTGGCTTCTCTAATTTGGTGGGATCATCCTCATCTCTTTAAAAAATTCTCCTTCTCCTATATAATGATAGGTTTCTCATGGAAAAGGTTAAGCAAGATTGAGAAAATAATTGCTGAAAGAATAGGCTGAAGATTGTGTGAAGGATCCTATTGCAACTGATGCTTGAGGTCTCCATTTTTCCATCAAGATTTTGTGGACCATATTCATACAAATTTGGAGCAAGTGTATGTGTGTGTTGGAACAAAGGACCACTGAAAGGGAACTTGCGACATACATGTAGTTTGGTTGTATCTTCCACTTTTACTTAATATGATACGGTGACATGTTTCTTTCCCATAAAATCATTAGCATTTTATTACATGACTCCTTGATCACATGTTTAGGTTTTCATTGAATCTATTATTGTTGCTTTCACTTTGGTTGGTTTGTGTCATTTCATATTCAATATCACAAGAGAACTGAAGCGAAGCAGGGACAACAAATATATAAGGAAGCAATATCTAAAGGTATGTCATACATTCCTTCTTTGGTAAGAAATCCAATGATTGTAACTTAGGGAAAGCATCATGTTTTGTCTTGTTTTGTTCTAGATCCAGGTGGATCTTGGGAGATTATTTTATTTCCACATTCATTGATTTATCCAATAACATCTCGAACCTATTCCTCTATTACTTCGACATTTAGAAAATTTCTCTCTCATACAAACTTTCAAAGTTTCAACTTCCCGAAGTGGTTGCCTCTCAAAAGGATTGATCCAATTGTTAGTATGAATCTTGGAACCAAATCAATGGTCTACATTCAATCCTTACCTATCCTTCCACCGCTTAATCCAAAAGATATGACTTAATCAAATATTGAGATGGATGACCACTATTTACTTCAGTACTTCAAGGGTTCGGAGGTACAGATAATTATTGTTCCAATTTCCAGCGGAGTTGGTTAGCGTCGAAATGGTCAACATGGGATTGCTTACATCATGTTTTGATCTAACGATCATGTCATATTCCAAAGGATATTATATCAACGGTTAGCATTGAATTTGACCTTCGATGATTTAGGTAGTTGTTGGTTTCCCCCAAAGGACAAACTCCTTGAGCGACCTAACTTGTTGACTTGGCACTAGCTGAGTGGATGCCACATATCACTTAGATTTGTGACTTATGTGTACCTAAAATGCCAATTGGACCTTGACACTTGTCACCATCTGATTGCACCACGTGTCATTGCTAATGTTGTCTTTCTGACATGGATCTCCTGACATGGTACATGTCCTTGTCCTGGTCGTAGGTGTTGGGGTCTAAAGATGTCTAAAAACAACCTTAGTTTAACATTAATTTATCAACCTGAGGATTCATCTTTTATCTCAAGAATATCGGCAAAGTCTATGCAGATAGCTCGTAGAGGCTAAAATCGTGTAGTTAAAGCAAATCTGAGTTTATCAACAATCAAGTTCCTCAAACATTCATTAAAGATTCTAGGAATTGAAATCTAAAGATATGCAATGGAAAGGAACTAATTTATCTATTGAATTCATTTTAAGAGAAATAATTGAACCTAAATAAAGACTTGCAGAATTGACTGTTGTTATGAATCAAATTACTGGAAAGGAAAAAGGACAATTACTCTATCTATGGAAAGAAACAGAGACTGTAATCTAATAAAAAAGGAACAACAATCGTACTTATATTGAAAGAAACAACAACTATATTTTAACAGAAAGGAACAACAAATGTAAACTAAATGAAAAGACCAACAATTGTAAACTAAGTGAAAGGAACAAAAAATGTAAACTTATGAGGAACTGTCACGCATCAAATCTCAGTAATAGGAATTGGAACAACAATCATCTAATGCTTCAAGAAATATCTATCTCTTGCAATTGACTTGAAATCATCAACACACTTATGCATTCATTTAATTACTGTAAAAGAGAATCCAATCACAAAACAAAAATTGAACTGATACAATTACAGGTTGAACAATAGCTCCTTCAGACTGGGCCCTTGGTCCTTAGAAGCACTGTTATTTGAAATTTAGTATATAGAAATGGTAAAACTGATCAAAGCTTTTATTGATTTCATATCTGGTACAACATTTTACAAAAACTGCTAACGTAGAGCAATTCTAAGTTCTAAGTTCTTGGGTGCAATTCTTCTATATATTTTCAGGATCTATTTACCCCTTATATATTACAAAAATCTGGGTAAATTAAGCTATCCTGAGGATTGAGAGATCCTCAGGATTTCTTTACTATTATAAAGTTACAATATAAGAAACTCAATCATCCTCAAAACTGCCTTGCGCCATACAGTCCTCAACCTCCAATTGCTTGATCATCTTCAAGATTTCCTTTGCTATCTTGGGTTTGACAATATTTAACCAATCTTGTAATAAAACCAGACAATTCCAATCATATTTTAGGATCTATGTAATCTAACTTCAACAATAATGCTAAAGAGTATATTATTCATTTTCTATTCTATTTGCTCCTAAATAACTGAAAAGTCAATCAAGATGATATCATGAAATGTGGGAAAAAGGAAGATATTTATACCTTTTTCATAACCTAACATACCCCCCAACTTACCTTCTTGCATGTTCTCATGAAAAATGAGATCTTACATGTAAAGCAGTAATGCTATAAGGTGGAAAGGTTGGTTCACCAGGCCTCCTGAACCCATTGCTTCTTTTGATTTCTCCAAAAGCAGCATCCTCCCTTTTCTTGTTAATTTGATAATCTTTTTGGTATCTTTCTGGAGGAAACCATATGATAGGGGGATTATATCTTCACCCAATCCAAGCAGGCCCTTCCTCTTGGAGCAATATAGAATACATTTCTATTCTGAAGGTAGCTGCAAAGAAATTCATGTACCCAAAGGGTTCCCTACTCTTTACTTTATTGGAGGATGCATCCCATCTCAGTTTAGAAGCAACAAGAGATTCTTCCGTAAGCTCTCTAAAATGAGTGATACCTGAATGTATAACCTGTAGATGGATAGGGGTTAAGGATTCTACGACCCCCCCTCTTTTCATAAAGGTTTTATGTCGCATAATGGTTGGAAAGGACTTTGGAGTCTCTCCCCTAACCTAGAGATCTAGCCCAGTTTCCCTCTTTAGGAAGGTTTTATGAGCTTTACCCCATATAACTTGGTTCTGAGTAAATGAC
>JASDQU011310544.1:16309-35070 GCA_032191745.1 Picea mariana | reverse complement strand
CATGGTTGGCAATACAAAACTTATCTAGTTTATAGAAATAGACCTGCATAATTTTCAAGATTATGCATAATTACATAATATATTTACACATGTATAGATAAGGAATGTGCAACTGGTAATCTTCAGCTCCAAATAAGATTTTTACCAAACAATGTTTGAAAACAATGTCTTTACAATCAAGGTTACATAAGAAAACAATGTAGTGGAATAATCGTGTGTAGCCTTAATAACAAGTGGTCCATTAGAGTCACCATGTGTAGCCTTAATAACAAGTGGTCCATTAATTTCTTCTAACGTGCTCATTGATCCCACCGAGACTATAGGTCCTAGTATAATGTATGTCTATCTTCACACTACTCTTGGGTGGTTGTAGTTTTAGTAACCAAATTGTCATGGATACATGAATCACTAAATACCTCTAGTAGATTGTGTCATCATAGTGATTGGTTCATCCTTTGCAATCTATTCACTACTTCATAGGATTTATCCCTCTTGCATTTCACATCATCATATGTGATATTCATTATGTCATGGATCATTAAGGCCTCAAAAAATGTATAGTTCATCCCCACTTTGGGTGTATTTTTTATGGACTTACATCGAAACAAAATAAGGGTTTCAATGAGGGATACACTTATAAATATCAAAAGAGAGAGGCGAGTTGTCTTTTAAAATTGGTTGTTCAAATTGAATACAAGATATTTGAAATATAGAACTTTCAATAGAAATCGAACTAATTAGCTAGCAAACCTAGGCCAAGTGTGCGAAACAAGAGAGAACAAGCTCTACTATTTTTTTTGTGTGTAGAGAATACTCAATTCAAAACGCCCATAGGGAAAACACATAGCAAAGATAGCAATTAAAATTGTTGACATTGAATAGAAATTTTTCTTGAAAGGTCACTTTGCACCCACAAACATTTGAACCATAAGGCTTGGAGGCAAAACATCACCAAATAGCATAGTGATTGTGTTAAATCTAACAATATGGCATCTCCAACTTGCTCGATATAATGTAGAAAAAACGATTATATATATATATATATATATATATATATATATAAACTTTTTTAACATTGTGTGATAAATTTGAATTTTAATAAAGATAATTTTTATTGAAAAAAATAGATAAAATTACTCAATTTTTATTGAAATGAATAGAAAAAGCTACTCCTTGATAAGAAAAAGCAATCCAAATTATTAACATATTTAAATTCATAACAAAAATAAATTATAAGAAATGTTTGTTGTATAACAAAGAAATGATTGATTTATTAGACTTTCATATCTGGTCTAGGTTGAAAAGCAACAATAGATGCATAATTCCTATGAAAACCAAATGGAAGCCATTTAGGAAGCCATCTCCATATATTTTCACTTAAATTATAAACAAGCACCTCATTACCACATCGATGTGTGATGCAGATCAAATCCTGCATTCCTTCAAAATTAAAGCATAATCTTGCAAAGTCGAAGTCTTCTTTTCTCTTAAAATCTTCCAAAACAAATGGTGGTATCCTTGCAATCTCTCTGTAGTTTGAACCCAATGTAGATTTCTCAAACTCCGATATAATGATATTAATATTATTGAAATCGTGATGATGAATATCGGATATGCATGAACCTAGAAGCACTCGTGACCCACAACTGAACAGAGAATCGGACCTGTTCATCCCAGTAACATCCTCAAACGGCAACGGCATGAAAATGGATGTCCCGTTTCGAATGTTGAAAGTTATGATGCCTTTCCTCAGAGAATTTACTAGAGAATTTACTTCAAAACCCTTACAGTACAATAAATCCTCGGAAATAACAATCTTCTGAGATACATTCAGAGATAACGGCATGAATACCCTCAAATTCTGTGGCAGGTGTCCCGCTGTACTCCACGACTTCAAACGCGAATCATAAATTTCTACTCTTTGTTCGTTGCCCGACGTTGTTACCGCTATCACTTTATATGTGTCTCCATTGGGGCCCTCACCTGGCATGAGGGTCATGACGTCAATAGGTCTCCAAAGGTCTAACGACGTTCCTGTCATAGGATTGAAGACAATATTTTTCACAGGATTGACCTCACTATACCTAATTACATATGGAGAAAGCTTCTCGAGGAACCCCAAGATAAGGCCTGCGGCCGATACGCTGATGCATGAAAAACTGAAAAGGCCTCTCCTGTTCCGTAAATACATTGGTAAGTATTTTATCCTTAAGAATTCAAGGGAGAATTTTTTCCAAGTGTTTGTGAAGAAGCTGTAAGCCATACAATCCAATGATCTCAGGTTATAGCACAAAACAAGCCATGGTTTCCTGTTGGGAGGTGCCACAACCCAAACTTTAGTTACGAATTTTGTGGATGAAAATAGGGCATTCCATTCTTTACACACGCGGCGATATCTACCTAATCTTTCCACTGGCAACCATGCCAAAGCCATCTCCTGTAGATCGTTGGGCAATTCAGACCACCAAGTTGACAACTCCATTTTTAATGACCAGGAAATATTTTTGTACAAATTACTGTCTGGAACAATATAAGAATCAGTGAAAGCTCCGGACTCGGATTAATTCTCAGGTATGCAAAAAGAGAGAGGATAGAAATATATGGTTTATCGTTTATGTCGCTATATACATAATCGTGGTGCTCGTGCCCGTGATCAAGAGAGGTGACTTTTCATTGTTGCAACTCTATTTATAATTTTTTCTATTATCATAATATTAACTTGGTCTTCATTCATCCATGATGTTTATTGTTTTAATCATAATAGTTATGAAACTAAAGGAATCAAGATTCATTAAAAATAATGGAGAACAATAACACTCATTGGTAGGATAAAAACTGGGGTCACATTAAGAAAGAGCGGGCATTCTTAGTGTTGTGTTTTTTAAAACAGCCAGACAACGATTTTGTGCATTTCTCATTGGGTAAATAGTGTGAAGAGAGAGAAAAAAAAATGGAGTATCTTGCCACCGCCACCACCACCTTGTAGCTAGGTATTTTACATTTATCTTAACTTTAATCTAGTTTAGTATTTTTCTCAAAATAATCTAAATTGAAAAAAAATGTAATTTAGTATTTTAAATAAAAAATGAAATTAATTTACATGCCATGGATGTTAAATTGTAGCATATACAATACAATGGAACCCCAAGAAAATTTAAAACCCTCACAAGAAAACTAAGAAATTGATGAGGGGTTGGTGATATTAAGAAACCTTGAGGAACAGTTAAGGGAGACTAGAGAACTTAGCATATTCTCTTTGACCACTTCTTTGGACATCATTGTGAAGTCCAATGCAAGTGCCCAAGGGAAATTGACATCTATTTCTAACTATAGGGAAAGAATGTACACGTATTATAGCAATGGTTTGGGCATAATCTAAATCAAATAATTGTGCATTTCAAAACAACAAATATTGTCTATTTCTAGGGATCCTAGAAATGGAAAAGAACTACCATTTACCAAGAAATGAATATCCATTGACTAGTGCATCCATCCCCAGATTAGTCAAAACTAGATGGATAGGTGGTACATGGTTTTTGATAAATCCCCGTGCAATAACAGGGATATGCCCTTATATTTTCTAAGGAAATTATGGATTGATTTTATTATGGGTAAACATGTCAACTACTTTGACATTAGTGACATCCAAGCAGTGGGTTGAGGGTTCACGCATGATCGAGAGAAGTTCAGGCAAAACCCCGAGTTAGGTCCCCATCCCACTAGACGAAGGCCTGACCCCCTTACCCAACATCATCCTATTGTAGATAACTTGCAATAGGCACAACTAGCCATCTTCTCATTGACTCATAGCCTAGTGCAACAAAGTAGCTTTGTTGAACTATCTTGACCAAAGGTGTATGCCAGTGACATTGATAGGGGTTTTGGAGTGTCAACATGCACATGAGAGTATAGTGAGGAGAGGGCACATGGACATAGCAATCATCCATCGTATTTCCATGGTATGCATAGGAAATGGTATTCTCGTTGCATATAATGACAATGGTATTACAATGGTATGCAAAGAAAATACCATTGCCTATGCATACCATTGCAATACCATGCAATGGTATGAAATGGTATGCATAGGCAATGGTATTGTCTTTGCATACCATTGCAATACCTTTGCCATGGTATGCAACGACAATATTATTTCCTATGCATACCATGGTATGGATACCATTGGTATGCATAACATTGCATACCATTGGTATCCATACCATGTTATGCATACAAGGGTTTTAGTTATCTTATGGTTTTAGTGGTAGTTTTTTTAGGGATTCTCAAGTATACATACCATTGCATACCATGATATTGCAATGGTATGCATACCATTGGTATGCATACTATTGCATACCATGGTATCGTGATGGTGTGCATACCATTGGTATGCATGGGCATTGGTATTGGTATGCATTGGCATTGGAAATGGAAATGGTATGGTATGCATTGGCAATGGTATGGTATGCATTGGTATGGTATGGATTGCCTTGCCATTGCCTTGTATGGTACGGTATGCATTTTCATTGCCTTGTATTGGTATGGTATGCATTTCCATTGCGTTGTATGGTATGCATTGCAATTGGTATGGTATGGTATGGTATGGTATGGTATGCCTTGGCATGCCATGCCTTTCCATGTATTTCCTTGCCTTCACTTTCCATATCTTGTATTTTCATATGATGCCTTTCCATACCATGCATTTCCATGCCATTCCATTCATTTCCTTGCATTCATTTTACATACCTTTCATTTTCCATGTCATTCCTTTACATACCATATCATTCATTTCCATGCCATCCCTTTCCATTCATTGCCTTGCATTCACTTGTCATGTCTTGTCTTTCCATACCATGCATTGCCATGCCATTCCATGCCTTGCCTTGCATTCACTTTCCATGCCTTACCTTTTCCATTCCATTCATTTCCATACCATGCCATTCATTTCCATGTCATGCCTTGTCTTGCCTTCACTTGCCATGTCTTGTCTTTCCATACCATGTCTATCCATGCCATGCCTTGTCTTAACTTTCCATGCCTTGCCTTGCATTCAATTATCATTATATCAAAGGATTCATAAGTAAAAATTAAAATCAAAGGATTCATTAAGCATGTAATTCTACAACTTTTTATCCCATGTTTCTTATATAAAAATAATTGCATGAGGATTCCAATGTTTTGGTCAATGAGGCATAGTGCATTTTTTGAAGAGGAGGTTGATTTGCAAGAGAATTATGACGAGCATTTTTGGATAGTGTAGTCACATGGTCCTTGGCCAAATAGACTTGTGGGAGCTTACAGAACTCTATTATGCCACTTAGTTTGGATTTTATGCCCTTAAACCAAATTGACCACATGTCCCTGAATAGCTTGAAGAGGCGAGTTGCATCTCATGATAAAACTCAAATCGGGACTTGAATAGAAGAATTGTTAGTTGTGTTGGATCCAGAGCACCAAGTTTCAACTAATGGGGACCCTCCGTTGTAATGTTTTCCACCGGAAAATCATTTGTTGGAGTATCTTCGTCACTAGGGTTTTGGTCAATGAGGCATAGTGCAATTTTTGAAGAGGAGGTTGATTTTCAGGAACACGGTGTCGGGCATTTGTGGGTAGTGTAGTCACATGGTCCTTGTCCAAATAGACTTGTGATATCTTACAAAACTCTATTATTCCGTTCGGTTTGGATTTTATGCCCCTGGACCAAATTGGCAACATGTCCTTAAATGGATTGAAGAGGCAAGTTGCAGCTTACGATAAAACTCAAACCGGGACTTGCATTGGAAAACTGTCAGTTGCATTGGATATAGAGCATGGGTTTTGAACTAAGGGCCCCCTCCTCTATCAATCCATCAACTGAAAAAACATTTGATGGAGCATCTCTGACACTAGGGTTTTGGTCAATGAGGCATAGTGCAATTTTTGAAGAGGAGTTCCATTTTCTAGAACATTTTGTTGGGAATTTGTGGGTAGTGTAGTCATGTGGTCCTTAGCCAAATAGACTTTTGGGAGCTTATGAAAATCCATTATTCCTCTCAGTTTTGATTTTATTCCCCCGGACCAAATTGACAACATGTTCCTGAATGGCTTGAAGAGACAAGTTCCCGCTTGCGATAAAACTCAATCTAGGACTCGGATGGGAGAACTGTCAGTTTCATTAGATCTAGAGCATAACTTTTCAACTTAGGGGTGGGGGGAGGGGGACAGAGGGGCTCCTCTATCATTCCATCAACCGAAAAAATGTTTGTTGGATTATCTCCGACACTAGGGTTTTGGTCAATGAGGCATAGTGCAATTTTTTAAGAGGAGGTCAATTTTCAAGAACATTGTGTTGGAAATTTGTCGATAGTGTAGTTGTGTGGTCCTTGGCCAAATAGACTTGTGGGAGCTTACAAAAATCCATTATTCTTCTCGGTTTGGATTTTATGCCCCTGAACCAAAATGGCCACATGTTTGTGAATGACTTCAAGAGGTGAGTTGCAACTCACGATAAAACTCAAACCAGGACTCTGATGGGTGAACCGTTAGTTGCATCAAATCTGGAGCACCGGGTTTCAGCTAGGGGGGGGGTCCGTTATCATTTTTTCCATCGGAAAACCATTTATGGAGTATCTTCGACACTAGGGTTTTGCTCAGTGCTTATTACATATGTTTAGGCAAGGCATGTCAAGGAAATGAAAGTGAAGGAAAGAAATGACAAGTGATAAGGAAAGTGAAGGAAATGCATGGCATGACAAGTGATAAAGCAAAGCAAGTGAAGGAAAGGCTTGCCAATTGAAGGCAAGGCATGGAAAGGAAAGTGAAGGCAAGACAAGGCATGGAAAGTGAAGGCAAGGCATGGAAAGGAAACGAAAGGAAAGTGAAGGCAAGGCAAGGAAACGAAAGACAAGACAAGTTGATGCAGGAGCACCTCAAGCAAGCCAGCGCAGAGACACCGGACAGCTGGACAAGCCTAGCACAAATTTTGAATTTCTCTTGGATTTGATGCGCGAACATAAATGTGGCAATTTAATGAAGGCACACTTGAAAAATGTAAACATACCTTGAGCAATTTTCTCTCGTCCTTAGTAGGTAGAAGGCATTTAAAGTAGTTAATGCAAGTAGCTAGAATTGAATGTGTAGATTAGACAGTTTTAGAGTGCAAGAGGGAAACAGGATATAGATACCCTCATTGCATATTGTAAAATTAATTGAGGAGAGCATAGAGGAGAAGCAGCATTGTTGAGAAGAGAGCAAGAGCATGCAGAGAGTTGTGTAAGAACACCCATGTATAGATATTTGGATTAATAGAAAGAGTTTGATTCAAATTCATGGTTTCCTATTTTTTCTCTGTATATTGATGTTGAATGATATGCTCATGAATGTTTGCTTCCTGTTATACATTTTCTCTACGTGTTATGTATATGATTTCATGTTTTGAGTTTGAAGTCTGAAAGGAACCAAAAATGAGTTTCAATTGTTTCTCTATCTGAACAAGGGTTCCTGCAAGGAGTGTAGTCGAATTTTCCGCAAGGAGTGCATTGACAAAGGGTTCAGATAGGGAAATCTTTTGTTCTCATTCACACAAAAGGTGTAGTTGGGCATAGGAGCCGTGCAAGGAGTGCGCAGGCTGAGCGAAGTTTCAGGGTTGTGGAACTGAGTGAAGCCTTGAGAGACTGTTGCTGCAGGTGTGCACAGGGTTGAAGGAAATTCAGCACTTGAAAGTGTCTGAAGGTTACCGCAAGGAGTGCGCGCAAGAGTCTTCTCTAAGACTCGAAGTTATAAGGAAGCTCAGGAAGGATAAAGCCTTATAACCGCTGAAAGGGTTGCACAGAAGTTGTACCTGGAAGAATAAAGAAGGTGTCATAAGTTTGCGCCGCAGGAAGACAAGTTCATGGAGGAACGCTTAGTTATTCACAGAAATTGCCAAGGAGGAATGGATGGTCGAAATTTTCGGGGAAGAATCCACAAAGTCCCGTGAGCCATTAGATCTCACAGAGAAGCAGGGAAGTTACGATGAAAGCATCGAAAGGTTCAAATCTCAGGAGGGGCAGGATCGTAGATCCGAGCCATAAGGGTCGTTGGATTCACACGTATACACTTGTATCGGGTTTTTGTGGGTGGAAGTCCCATAAACCTTGCAACGAGAATCCCAAAATCATGAAACGCAATATCCTGAAAGCTAAGAGGATTTGTGTGGGGCCACAGAGGAGCCAGTGAGGTGGACAGGTGGCACACTGTTTCGGAGTTTCGTGGAGTAAAATCTGAAACTCATTGCATTAGGATTCACGATATCGCGAAGTCCGAAGTGCCGATGAAGTGAAGTGGTGTTGAAAAGTCAACCGCGCAAGTGTATCGAAGTTTGAAAAATTGAGATTTGGGAGTCAGGGAAACAAGTTCCATGACACTGAGAAAGGAAGGGTCAGCGTTGACTGTTTCGGGTTTTGGGGATTCGAGAGACCAACGCTTGACCACTGGATTCGCGAAGTTGCGAAGTCCGATCTCCCAAGAGTAAAGAGGGGATCCCGAGAGAGTTTGTTGTGGGTGTAGATTCCCGATAGGGAAATAGAAGAGTCATTTAGAGTTCTTTGGGCCAGTGGGAAAGAAAATATCTTGTGCTGACATGGACCTTTCGACCCGCGGGTTGTGGAGGGAGCGTGCATCGTCGTCAGTTTGGTATCAGAGCACAGAAAGGTTCTTTGCTTTCTGTAGCAAAGAGAAGGAGAATTCACCATGCTGCTAAGGAGAAGGGACAGGCAAATGCTCGATCCACCAGAGGAGAGGGAAATGCCGAGAAGAAGAGGCAGGTAGATGACAGATCCATCCATGGAGAGAGAGATGCGTGATCTACAAGCTAGACTCGAAGACATGGAGACAACACAAAGGCATACGGTCAGTGCTAGGGATCTTAGTGATTCTGAAAGTGAGATTGAGGCTAAACATGAAGAAGAAGTTGCAGTTGAAGATGCATCAAACGAATGTTTTATCAGAGATATTGCAAGAACGGGTGTAAGAGCGAAGATGGGCATTCCAGTTTATGAGGGAAATCTAGATGCAGAGGAGCTTCTAGACTGAATTAGATCTCTAGACACATACTTTGACTATGAAGATGTCGAAGAGGACAAGAAAGTCAAGCATGTTGTCACAAGGTTGAAAGGACATGCAACATTATGGTGGGATGAACTACAAGTTGATAGACACTGCAAAGGCAAACAGAAGATCAAAATATGGGATAGAATCGCAAAGATAAAGGCGAAATTCATCCCCAAGTATTATCAAATTACTCTGTTTAGGAGGATGTAGAACCTGAGACAGAAGCTGATGATAGTGAAACAATACACTAAAGAATTCTACAAGCTGAACATTAGGGCAGGTCATCGGGAAAGCGATGATGAAAAAGTTGTCAGATACATGAATGGCCTGAGATACGACACTCAGGATGAGATGAGCATGGTAACCATCTAAATGGTGGAAGATGCTTATCAGATGGCTCTGAAAGCGGAAGAGAAACTGAGCTAAAAGTAGAGTCAAAGAGGTCGAGGCAAAAGTCATCCGAGAGGCAAATCAGTTGCCCAGGATAAATATCAGAAGCCCAAGAAAGACTGGAAGAAACCTCAAACTCGAACTAAGAGAGGTGGAACCACCTCACAGTGAGGGCAGCATACTGAGCATAGAGGAGATTATGCTGACAATAACACTTTTCCTCGTACTAGGGGTAGAGGAAGAGGAAGAGGTGGAGTAATCACATGCTTCACATGCGGGAAGAATGGGCACAACTCTTATGAGTGTCCAGATAAAAAGAAAGAGAGTGGAGAAGCTCACATCGCCAAAGCACAGAGGTGAGATGTTGAGGCAGAAGACGCTAAAGGCAGAAGATCGCTAATGATGCGAAAAGTCCTTTTGACACCTGAGAAGGAGGTGGAGAGTTCAGTCCAAAGGACCAGAATTTTTAGGACTGCTTGCAAGACCAAGGAAAGGGTGTGCAAGGTCATTATAGGCAGCGGTAGCATAGACAATCTCATTTCTACGGAGATGGTAGAGAAGCTAGAGCTGGAGACGATTGATCATCCAAGCCCATACAGAGTCTCATGGCTACAAAAAGGACATCAGGTAACTGTCACTAAACAATGTTTAGTTGAATTTAAGATAGGAGGATATAATGATAAGATACTATGTGATGTCATTCCTATAGATGTTTGTCATCTATTGCTAGGTAGACCATGGCAATATGACAGGAATGTGATTCATGATGGGAGAATGAACACATACACCCTAAAGAAGAATGGGAGGACTCACATGTTGCTTCCAATCAAGGATAAGGAGGTGAAACTAGAAATAAGCAACATTGTACTTCTCATGAGTGGGAAGGAACTTCTTACAGAGGTTAAGAAGAAGGAAGAAATGCAATTCATTGTGGTCAGAAATCCAAGAATTGTTTTGACCAACATAAGAATGGATGATTTACTAGAAGAAGTTCAGGAACTGCTGAAATAATTCACTGACATAGTAGTGGAAGAATTACCTCGTTCGTTGCCACCAATTAGAAGTGTGAGTCATCACATTGATCTCATACCAGGAGCTAGTTTTCCAAACAAAGCCACGTACAGGTTGACACCGCAAGAGAATGAAGAGGTTAAGAGGCAAGTCTAGGAGTTGTTAGACAAAGGTTTGGTCAAGGAAATCTTGAGTCTGTGTGTTGTTCCAACAGTACTCAGTCCAAAGAAAGACGGAGGCTGGAGGATGTGTACTAACTTGAGGGCGATTAACAAGATAACCATCAGGTACAGATTTCCATTTCCGAGGATGGATGATCTAATGGATTGCTTGAATGGAGAAAAATATTTTTCAAAGATTGATTTGAAAAGTGTTTATCATCAGATCCGCATGAGAGAAGGTGATGAGTGAAAGACGGCATTAAAAACCAACGAAGGGTTGTATGAATGGATTGTTATGTCGTTTGGCCTAACAAATGCGCCAAGTACCTTCATGAGGTTGATGAACGAAGTGCTGAGGGAGTTCATCGGAAAATTTGTCATTGTGTATTTAGATGACATACTGGTTTTCAATGAAATAGTGGCAGAGCATCTGAAGCATTTGGATATAGTGATGCAAATATTATAGCAGGATAAGTTGTTGATAAATATGAAGAAGTCCTCATTCATGAAGACAGACCTCATCTACTTGGGATTTGTTATTTCTGTATATGAGTTGAGGATGGATCCAGATAAGGTGGAGGTAATCAAGAATTGGACATCACCGAAGAATATATTTGAGGTGAGAAGTTTTCACAGATTGGATAGTTTCTACCGGAAGTTCATCAGGAATTTCAGTGGAATTAGTGCAGCGATTATGGACATCATGAAAAAAAGACACAAATCTTTTCACTGGACAGAAGAGGCTGAAAAGAGTTTCAATCTGTTGAGGAGGAAGATTACGGAACAACCAGTTTTGGTGTTGTCGGATTTCCAGAAGACATTTCAAGTAAAATGCGATGCAAGCGGATTTGCAATCGGGGCAGTCTTGAGTCAGGAAGACAGGCCGATAGCATACTTTAGCAAGAAGCTGAATGAAGCAAAGGTGAATTAATCCACATATGACAAGGAGTTCTATGCTATCATTTAGGCATTGAAGAAATGGAGGCATTACTTGATCCCGAAAGAGTTTTTCTTATACAGTGATAATCATGCACTGCAGTTTGTGACTCAACAAGAAAAGTTGAATCAGAAACATGTCAAATGGGTTGAGTATATGAAGAATTTCACTTTTGTGATAAAACATATTTTTGTTCGTGCTAACAAAGTGGTTGATGCTTTGAGCAATAAGTGTTTGTTGTTGCAGGAATTCAAAGTCAAAACATTGGGTTTTGATGACCTCAGGGACATGTACTAGGATGATCAGGATTTTAAGGAAGCATATGAAGTAGCTAAGAATCCAATTCTCAGGGATAGAAGCCAATGGAGAGAGTACATGATCCAGGAAGGATTATTGTTTAGAGGTAATCAATGTGTATTCTGAAATGCTCCATGAGGGAGAATCTGTTGAAGGAGAAACACAGTGGAGGATTGGCAGGGCACTTTGGTCACGACAAGACGTTCACAAAGTTTAATGAGTCATATTTTTGGCCGGGGATGCGAGCAGACGTTAAGCGATTCGTAGACAGATGTAGAATTTGTCAGCATTCGAAGGGAAGGAGACAAAATGCGGGGTTTTATCAACCATTGCCCATACCAGAAAGGCCATGGGATGCAATCAGCATGGATTTCGTATTGGGGTTGCCAAGAATGCAAAGAAGTTTTGATTTGATCTTTGTGGTGGTGGATAGATTTTCTAATATGGCACACTTCATTCCATATCAGAAAACCAGTGACGCAACTCACATTGTGAATCTATTTTTCAAAGAAGTCATTCGACTTCATGGCTTACCAAGAAGCATAGTTTTGGATCAAGATACAAAGTTCATAGGGCACTTTTGGAGGACCTTATGGAAGAAGATGGGAACTAACTTGTCATTTAGTTCATCTTATCATCCTTAGATGGATGGATAGACAGAAGTGGTAAACAGAAGTCTGGGGGAATTGCTGAGAAGCTTGGTGACAGAGCACCACAGCCAGTGGGACAACATATTACCATAGGCAGAATTTTTTTATAACGACTCGGTTAACAGAAGCACATGGCAGAGCCCATTTTAGATTGTTTATGGCATGCAACCGAGATGGATTTATGAGCTGAGAGATTCAGAACAGACTGCAACTAGGAGTGCTAGTGCAGAAGAATTTGTGAAAGCAATGAAGGAACTTCATAGCCAGGTGAAGGAGCGATTGCAGAGTTCAAGCCAGGAATATAAGCGAAAAACAGATCAGCACAGAAGACAAATTCAATTTTAGGTTGGCGACTTGGTTCTGGCACATTTGAGAAAAGAAAGGTTCCCAAGAGGAACATATAATAAGCTGAAGATGAAGAAAATTGGACCATGTAAGGTCTTGAAGAAATTTGGGGCAAATGCTTACGAGATTGAATTACCCAATGGGATCGAAATTTCTCCGATATTCAATATCTTGGATTTGTACCCATATAGGGCTAAGGAAACAAGAAAAGAAAAGGAGCAGCCAGTGATCCATTGGACAAAGCAGATGCCAGTTGCAGATAAGCCATAGATGAAGTGCATACTAGACAAAAGGCTCAGCAAGAAGACTAGGCGAAAGGAATACTTAGAGTATTTGGTCAAGTGGAAAGACCATCCAGTTGAAGATGCCAGCTGAGAGAACGAAGCAGAGATACAAAAGCATGGACAGACTGTGCGTGAGCTCATGGACAGGAGCCCATGAAAATTTTCAAGCCAAGGAGTATGATACAGGAGCACCTCAAGCGAGCCAGCGCGGAGACACCAGACAGTTGGACAAGCCCAACACAAATTTTGAATTTCTCTTGGATTTCATGTGGGAACGTAAATGTGGAAATTTAATGAAGGCACACTTGAAAAATGTAAATGGACCTTGAGCAATTTGCTCTTGTCCTTAGTAGTTAGAATGCATTTAAAGTATTTAATGCAAGTAGGTAGAATTGAATGTGTAGATTAGACAGTTTTAGAGCGCAAGAGGGAAACGAGATATAGACACCCTCATTGCATATTGTAAAATTAATTGAGGAGAGCATAGAGGAGAAGCAACATTGTTGAGAAGAGAGCAAGAGCATGTAGAGAGCTGTGTAAGAACACCCATGTACAGATATTTGGATTAATAGAAAGAGTTTGATTCAAATTCATGGTTTCGTGTTTGTTCTCTGTATATTGATGTTGAATGATATGCTCATGAATGTTTGCTTCCTGTTATACATTTTCTTTATGTGCTGTGTATATGATTTCATGTTTTGATTTTGAAGTCTGAAAGGAAGTAGGAATGAGTTTCAATTGTTTCTCTATCTGAACAAGGGTTCCTACAAGGAGTGCAGTCGAATTGTCCGCAAGGAGTGCGTTGACAAAGGGTTCAGATAGGGAAAGCTTTTGTTCTCATTCACACAAAAGGTGTAGTTGGACACAGGAGCCGTGCAAGGAGTGTGCAAGCTGAGCAATATTTCAGGGTTGTGGACCTGAGTGAAGCCTTGAGAGACTACTGTTGCAGGTGTGTGCAGGGTTGAAGGAAATTCAGCACTTGAAAGTGTCTGAAGGTTTCCACAAGGAGTGTGTGCAAGAGTCTTCTCTAAGACTCAGAGTTATAAGGAAGCTCAGGAAGGATAAAGCCTTATAACTACTAAAAGGGTTGCACAGAAGTTGTACCTGGAAGAATAAAGAAGGTGTTGTAAGTTTGTGCCGCAGGAGGACAAGTTTGTGGAGGAACGCTTAGTTATTCACAGAAATCGCCAAGGAGGAACGGATGGTCGAAATTTCTGGAGAAGAATTCGTGAAGTCCCGTGAGCCGTCAGATCTCATAGAGAAGTAGGGAAGTTACGGTGAAAGTGTCGAAAGGTTCAAAGCTCAGGAGGGGCAGGACCGTAGATCTAAGCCATAAGGGCCATTGTATTTACACATATACACTTGTATCGGGTTTTTGTGGGTAGAAGTCCCATAAACCTTGCAACGGGAATCACAAAATCATGAAACATGATATCCCGAAAGCTAAGAGGATTTGTGTGGGGCCACAGAGGAGACAGTGAGGTGGACAGGTGGCACGCTGTTTCGGAGTTTCGTGGAGTGAAATCCCAAACTCATTGCATTAGGATTCACGATATCGCGAAGTCCGAAGTGCCGATGAAGTGAAGTGGCATTGAAAATTCAACCGCGCGAGTGTATCGGAGTTCGGCAAATTGGGATTTGGGAGTCAGGGAAACAAGTTCCACGACATCGCTAACGTCGAAATCGCAATAGGGAAAATCCTGAAAGGAGAAAGGAAGGGTCAGCATTGACTGTTTCAGGTTTCAGGGATTCGAGAGACCAATGCTTGACCACTAGATTCACGAAGTTGTGAAGTCCAATCTCCCAAGAGTAAAGAGGGGATCCCGAGAGAGTTTTTTGTGGGTGAAAGTTCCCGATAGGGAAATAGAAGAGTCATTTAGAGTTCTTCGGGCCACTGGGAAAGAAAATATCCTATGCTGACGTGGACCTTCTGACCCGTGGATTGTGGAGGGAGCGTGCATCGGCGTCACGAGTGAAGGAAAGGCATGGAAATTGAAGGAAAATAATGGCAAGGCAAGTGAGGAAAGGCAAGACATGTCAATTGAGGAAAGGAAATGAATGATAAGGCAAGTGAAGGAAAGGAATGGAATGTCAAGTGAAGGAAAGGCAAGGTAAGTGAAGGAAAGGAAAGGCAAGGAAATTTAAGGAAATGAAAGGCAAGTGAAGGAAAGGCATGGCAAGTGATAAGGAAAGTAAAGAAAAGGCATGGCATGGCAAGTGATAAGGTAGGGAAAGTGAAGGCAAGGAAAGGAAAGTGAATGGAAATTGATAAGGCAAGGAAAGTGAATGGAAAGGAAAGTGAAGGAAATGAATGGCATTCCATGGAATGGCATGTAAAAGGTAAGAAAAGTGAAGGAAATGCATGGCATGCTATGGAATGGAATGGCATGGCATGGAAAAGGAAAGACAAGTAAAGGAAAAGAAAGTTAAGGCAAGGCAAGTGAAGGCAAGGCATGAATGGAAAGGAAAGTGAAGGAAAAACATGGCATGGAAAAGGAAAGATAATTGAAGGCAAGTAAAGTAAAGGAAAGGCAAGGCAATTGAAGGAAATGAATGGAATGACATGGAAAAGGAAAGGAAAGGAAAGGAAAGTGATGGCAAGGAAAGTGAAGTCAATGAAAGGCAAGTGAAGGCAAGGAAAGGAAAGTGACGACAAGGAAAGTGAAGTCAAGGAAAGGCAAGTGAAGACAAGGAATGAATGGGAAGGAAAGTGAAGGAAATGCATGGCATGATATGGAATGGCATGGAATGACATGGAATGACATGGAAAATGAAATACAAGTGAAGGAAAGGCATGGGATGGCATGGAAAGGGAATTCAAGGCATGGCATGGAAAGTGAAGGAAAGGAAAGGAAAGGAAAGGCATGACAAATCAAGGCATGGCATGGGTATTTTTTAAGGTGGGTTATATTTTAACAACAGTACAAATATTTTAACAGTAGTCAAAATGAAGACAGATATTTTTTTTAGATACCTATATGGTCATTTAAGTAGACCATCATAATCACTTCTAATATAGACAGTTTCCATTAATTTCTCATGCTTAGAGTAAGGCAAGAAGTATCATACCTTTGATGAATTCTTACTTGGGATTGTTTGTAGTTGGAGGTTTGTACCAATAACCAAGTTTGTAAAGTGGTATAAAAATTGACCTAGTATATAATCTTGAAATACATAACCACCTTTATTTCATGTTCTTTCACATGTGTCAGATATTGTCCTTTAATAACCATCAACCATGTCAGAAATTAAATACCTTCGGAGTCTGTTACTGATCGCATAAGGGTGGTATTTCCCTCTAAGAATCATTCCAACCAATAATCAATGCCCCATTAATTATCTCTTGGGGAAAGCGCTACGTATATGTGCCCTACAAAAAATGGAGTGTCAAAATGTGAGTCCAGTAAATGACCAAAGCATAATGCATTGATTCTAGTTATTCAAAATTTATAAGAGGGATTCAACAAACTTGGTAGTATGATATCTCAGGCATCATCATAATTTGTTGAAATACTTGATTGGTTCTCCTCCAATTGGGATAATTCCATATTTATACATTGACCAATGGGGAGTGATACATGATCCCATCTATCAACACAGTCTATCAATTCACAATCATCCCATTCATTACTACTACATGGACCACATAAGAAAGAGAGTTTTATCTTCCATATTTCAACTATTGCATTATCTAATGTTCTAACTGAATTGAATCCACGAGTGCCCTGGGTTGTTTTGCATTCATACCATTGTGATCGATCTACATTGACCACCTCCAAAAACTGTCTATCCACATGTTCTTTCTTGTGTGATTGGTCTTCACGGGTTCATGTTCCCTCTCCCATTAGTGAATAACACCATTCAACAATGTATTTTTCATCTTGAATTAGGGAAGTAGTAGTGAACTGCATTTCTTGCATGCTTAATGCTCTTCTTATGCATGCACCTTATCCATCATGCTCCCTTTTCCTGTGCTCGGACTCAAAATAGTTCCAAATGTGTGGTACCTTTAGTTTTTTGTGCAACATACACAACCATTGAAATACACAAGCATTTTTGAACTGACCTACAAAACCATGTGACCAAATCCAATGTTGATCCATCTGTATGTTATTCTCCTTAAGTTCATTGTAGAACAACTAAAAAAATATTTTTGCATAGCATAAGTCATGGCATCGATCATCACTTATGTAGAAGTGATACTCTTTCAATATAACTATGTTTTGTTCATTACAATCTTGTCCATGCCTGTATGTGATATGCACCATTATGTTGACCTACTCTGAGTGATAATATTGTCTTTGAATATCATTTTAGGGTTTAAGGGTATAATTCTCAATAAAATAAACCATTGATAACACAATACCAATATGAAATGTATCTATGCAGATTTTAAAATGATCGTCCTACCATCGAGCCACATGAACATGCTAAACATAATATTGTGTCTTTTCAATGAAGTCCTTCATGAAGTCACAAACTAGTACTTGGGAATTAACTAATTGTATATTTTTTATGTTGGAAGATTGGTTGGTGTCATTGATGTCAACCCTAGTCATGCGTTTTGGACCGCAAGATTGATTAAGGTATTTTGACATGATGGACAGTGCACATCCAGATACAACACCCATGGATGGATAATATACATCATGTTGTTTCCGGTGGTATGTGGCACGTCACGTGGATCCTCATGGTTGAAGAGAAATGAATTTTTGAAGATGACAAAGTGAATTGAAGAAGGAAGTACATGTAGGCCCTGAAGACAATTAAAGAACAGGATTACAAAATAAGAAAGTGTCAGGTCATCCCTAATGTTAAAAGGAAGTGACATAAATGGTATAAATAAATATCATTATACATTCATTTGATACACAAGTCGAATTTTAGAGGAAAATCAGAAGTAAAGAAGGCCAGATTTCAAGGGAGGATGAAGTCTTTTGGTGATGTGTTATAAGTATCAACAATTGGTATCAGAGCAAGTTGCCTTCAGAATAGTTTAACTACTGGAAGGAAAATCTTGAGCAGAGATGGATGACCATAAGCACATTTCAAATGGGATTCAAAAATTTGATGGAAGAAATTATGCATACTGGAATGATAGAGTGAAAACTTACCTAACGGCTTTTGGGAGTATACATTTGGTACTCAGTTGTCAATGGCTATGTAATCCCAAATAATGCTCTAACTGATCCAAATGAGAAGAATATTATGAGTTGTAATTCAAAAGCTAGACATGTTATTCTAACAGCATTGGCACCAACCATTGCTAGCAAAGTGATGGGCTGCAACACTTCTAAAGAGGTATGGGACAAACTCAAGAGTATCTACGAAGGTGATCCAAAAGTTAAGAAGGTCAAGCTTCAATAACATAGAGCAAAATTTGAAAATTTGAAGATGAATGAAAACGAATATATTGCAACCTATCTTCTTAGATTTGATGAAGTTGTTAATGCTATCAAATGATTAGGTGAAGAGATCAATGAATCGTTGGTTGTACAAAAAGTGTTGAGATCACTTCTCTTGAAGTATGATGCTAAGGTCTCTGCCATTGAACAAACTAGGTACTCGACCAAAATGACAATGGATGAATTACATGGGTCTCTTATAGCATATGAAATGA
>JASDQU011310544.1:0-11446 GCA_032191745.1 Picea mariana | reverse complement strand
GTCCAGTTCTGGACCTTCGTTATCCACCCCCTCATTTGCTACTCTATCTGCCAGTTCAGTTGCTGACCTATGAACCCAGCAAAACTCCACTGTGATCCCTTTCCGCAAGTTCTCCTGAATTTTTTGCAATAGGTGTGCCAATCGTTAGTGTCTTTGGATTTTTCCCATTCTGGTGCCATTTTGGAGTTTTCTTAATATGTTGATCACCAACGCATAATCTCCTTCCACTATGGCATTTTTCATCCCCTCCTGACTTAGAATCTCCAGGGCTCTGAATTTTGTGGCGTTGTTGGTTGAGTTGCTTAGACTCCTAGCGTATAGATGGATGTTGTTTCCTTTACTGTCCCTTATTACTCCTCCCAAACCTGTTCGCCCTGGGTTTCCTTTTTCCACCCCGTCGAAATTCAACTTGAGGGAGCCTGAAGGTGGTGGCTTCCAGTTGTGCTCACCTACTTGGAGTTGTGGTGACTGTCTATACTGATTGGGTTTGCAAATGTCATTCAGGTAGAAGGCCTCTAGGAATCGAGAATCTTGATCAGTGGGTTTCTCTCTACCTATCTGGCAGTTGCGGCTCTGTGCCGTATCTCGTGTCATGGAGATTATTGTTTCCTTGATCTTCCCTTCAGTCCAGCTTTGGTTTCTGAAAATGCATCTCTTTCTTTCCTTCCATATCGACCATATGATCATTCCTGGGATGAGTATCCAATAGAGGTTCACCTCTTCTTGTTCACTGTAGTTCTCTTTCCACATATTGATGGTTGCAACAATGTTACCTCGAATCCTGTTCGACTGCTGGAAGATACTTGCCACCTAGTCGCAGAGATCTGTAGTGTAGGCGCATTCATCCAGGAGATGGTTCATTGTTTCTTCTTGGGCTTGGAAGAGATGACATATTGAAGGACCTATCAATCCCTTTTTCCTTAGGTTTTCCCAAGTTGGAATCCAGTTGTGAAGTATTAACCATTGCAAAATTTTTATCTTTAGCCATTGGGGGTTGTTCCATAGCTTATCCCACTGCTTCACTGGGTCTTCTTGGTCCAGGTCTGCAATATAGTGTCAGACTTACTTCAGGTTGAATTCCCCCCCATATTTTTTTCTCCATATCAGTTGGTCCTCTCCTTCCATGACTGTTATTTTATGTCTTCCTAGTTCCTCCTCCACCTCTTTTACTATTGTTGTGGGTGGATCATTTTTCTGCAAAGTGATCTTGTCCCAGATTCTCCATTTGTTGTGGTCTATTTCTTGTTTCCAGTATTGGTAGACGTTAATTTTACCTTGCGCTATTATCTCTTGTTGGATTGCCTCTCTGTCTAGGTTCTTCATTTTCGGCTCATATTGCCAAGCATCCTCCCAGAATCTAGTTGTTCTGTCATCCCTGATTTCCCAGAAGTTGTGTGTCTGAATCTAGGCTTTGTTGCACCAGGCTAGGTTCCAAATGGCTGACCCATCCCTAGTTCCTTTGAAGTGGATTTTTTCCTGGTCACAAATGTCTGGGGCATACTTTGCCTTCTAAAGGCTTACCCAAGGTGTTGTAGTTTCCTTGACCCATCGCCACCATAGTTTCTCCCCATAGGCGTTATTGGTCACTTGTGGGTCCTGTAGCCCTAGGCCTCGTCTTTTTGGCTTGAAGACTTTCTCCCAAGCCACCAGGGCCCATTTTTTCTTTTTTTCTGCGCCTCACCACAGGAAGTCCCTCTGGATGGCTCTTATTTTTTGTATAATCCCCTGTGGAGTTGGGAAGACAACCATCATAAAGGTTGGGATTGCTTGTAAAACAGACTTGGTTAGGATCAGTCTTCCATCTAGATTGACGGATCTATACATCCAATTTTTTACCCGCTCTTGTAACTTGTTTATTAATCCTTCCCAAGTTTTCATTTTGTACACTTTGTCTGTCAGTGGAACCCCCAAGTACTTGGCTGGGAGTGTCTTCCATTCAAATCCCAGAATGTTGGTCAAATTCCTTTGGATAGTTGGGTTTGTATTGAAGAAGAAGATCATCGACTTCGAATGGTTGATCTCTGCGCCCGAGGCTTCCCCAAAATCTTATAGGATTCATTTGTAGGCTTTAGCTTCCTTTACCATGGGGATTCCATGGAGTAAGGTATCATCCAAAAACCGTTGGTGAGTTGAAGTAGGGCAATTTTCGAAGGATTTGAGACTTGATATTTCCCCTTTTGCGATTGTGCTCTTTATGCTCCATCATCATAATGAACAGGAAAGGGGATAGTGGGTCTCCTTGTTTGATACCTCTCGTGGACCAGAATGGTTTGGAAGGGGCTCCATTGATTAGTAGCGAGTATCTTGTTGTGGTTACGAGACTAACAATCCAGCTGATCCAGTGCTGGGTGAAACCAAAGGCTTCCAAGGTATTGACCATATAGTGCCAATTAATTTTTTCATAAGATTTTGCTAGGTCGAGTTGTATTAGCATTCCCCCTCTCTTTTGAAGCTTCAAGGTGTGAATGATCTCATGGGCCTGGATGATGTTGTCCATTATTTTTCTTTCTTCCACAAAGCCTACCTGTTCTTGTGAGACCAGTGTAGGTAGGAGGGGTTTCAGTCTATTTTCTATGACTTTGGAGATTATCTTGTAAACCACATTGCATAGTGCTATAGGTCTGTACCGGTCAGGGGTTTTAGCTTCATTTTCTTTGAGGATTAGTGTTATCATTGTGGCGTTTAGTGATTTAAGGATTGAGGTTGACCTTCTAGAGTCCTCTACTACCTTATAAACGTCATGTTTGACGATTTCCCAACAGGATTTGAAGAATTCCATTGTGAAGCCATTTGGGCCTGGGCTTTCCCATTAGGCATTTCTTGGAGCACCTGGTCAACTTCTTCCATGGTAATAGGTTTGTTTAGGAAGATGTTTTGTTCCTCTATGACCAATCGTGGAATATGTTGGGTTATCCTTTGAATGGACTTCGTTATTTCTTGGAGGGGTTCTTGGGCTATCCCGTGGAACTGTTTAACCAGAGCGGTTTCAATCTCCTGATGTGATTCACGTTTGATTCCATCCTAGTCCTTGATCTTCAGAATTTTGTTGTGGGCTCTTCTTGCCATGGTTTTTCTATGGAAAAACTTGGTGTTCCACTCTCCTTTCTTTAGCCATCGGATATAAGACTTTTGACACCAGAGTGTTTCTTCCTACTGGCATCATGCTTCCCAATATGGGGCCAGCTGGATCTCTTCCTTTTTCGGTCCTTTGTATAGCCTTCCAACATGCAAGTATCTTGGAGTTTTTTCATTTTTTCTTCTAAGTTTTTTCTCTCTTGGTTTATATTCCCAAAGGTGTCCTTGTTCCACTCTTTGAGCTATTTTTTTATGTAATTAAGTTTCTTATAAAGTTGTAACATCCTAGTCCCTTTCTCTAATTTCTCCTCCTACCACCACTGTTTGATTCTTTCCTTGAAAGTCGGGTGTTCAATCCAAAATTTCTCAAATCTGAAGGGTATGTTCCTTGATGTTGTTTGGAAACCAAATTCCAGCTGCACGGACTAATGATTAGATCCCCCCCAGGGAAGGATGTTGCAATTTAAGGTTAGCCCATGCATAATGATTGACTCCAAAATAAGGAATCTGTCAAGTCTTGTTGCTACTTGAAACTGATTCATCTGTTTATTGTTCCAGGTGAACTAGCCATTCTTAGTTTTTAGATCTACCATCTCCACTATGTTTATGAACTTTGAGAATTCTTCTGCAACCTGATCCAATCTTCTTGTACCTCCTTTCTTCTCTGCAAGTGAGGTGATGATGTTGAAGTCCCCTTCCAGTATCCAATGGAGGTTAGTGGATCGGTCCTTTATGTCTTCTTTGTCTTGGATCATTCCTCTTTTTTTCTCTGACCCTTGGGGCCCATACACATTAGTACAAAGAATCTCCTCTGTGTTTCCAATGATTTGCATGTGTACCGTTAGGGTGTACCTGGTTGCTTCTGCTGCTATTAGATTTAGAATTCATGGGTTCCACAAAGTGAGAATGTCGCCTGCCATTTGGTGTTCTTAAATGGCTACCATCTTGTAATTGTGCCAATGTTGTTTACTAATTCTCACCACTCTTTCTGTGATGCATTTTGTCTCTTGAATGAAATAGAGATCTGGTTGTTCCTGTTTTAGTTTTGTCCTAAGGATTCTTTTCTTTCTTGGGATGTTTAGGCCTCTTATATTCCAATTTATTACCTTCATTTAAACATGTGGGGGGGAGTTGGGAAAGAGTTTCTTGATCTTACCTGAATTTATCAGTAGCGCTCCCAGCTCATGTAGGGATACACTGTTTGATTTCCTACCTTTTTTCCTCCTCATCTGCTTGGGTGATAGTGGTGGTTGTCCCTTGCTAGATTTGACTCCTAGGTGTCCTATCTCCCCATGTGTGTGCTTTTTTCCTCTGGCTTTGGCTTCCTCCCATAGGAGAAACAAGTACTGGATGTGGTCAAGTTGTTTTGCTGGTACATTGTTGACTCCCTACCTTTTCCATTGCTCCAATATGTTCGGAAGGTCTATCCCTTGTCTTTCTACCAGGTCCCTGAGATCAAGGTCTTCTGTGCCTACTTCACTCGGGATCATCTCCTCATATCCCTCTTCATATTTCATGGCAGTGTTTTCATCTTTTATTTCTCCATCCATTGGGGTTGCGCAACTCCCCTATGTCGTGTTGTTACTTGGTCGATCGGTAGGCTCTTTTGTTTCTTTTTCTTTGACCTCTTAAGATTTTATCGAGTCATTTTCATCTTTTACCCCTTTATTTGTTTGTCCCCTTCCATCCCAGTTTTTTCGGGTCTCCTAGTTATTTCCTATTTAGGTTTTATTCTTCTTTTTATTTTCTCTATTTATGGGGTTCGATTTTATAAACCCTTCCTCATCCTGTTGTGTTTTAGGGTTTGTTTCTTTTTTCTTTTTATTAAGAGGGAATTCTCTGATCAGGAAGTCATGTTTGTGGAACTTTTGCATCGAAAGGGGATCTGTTTGTAATCTATGTTTTGGATCCATTACTCATCCTTGAATTCTAGACTTATGGCTTCTGGGAGTGCTCTAGAAACATCCATCTCTATGCACATTCTTGCGTACGATGTGTATCTTCCTTTTAGGGTGGCTTTTGAGGTCTTCACATATTTCCCCAATTTGTTTCCTATTTCCTCAAAAGTGGAAGGCAACCATTAGTATAAGGGTAATGAATAGAATCTCAGCCAGACTGATACCTTTTTGAACGTCTCTTTTTCCGGGGAGAAGTTTTCTTTCCAGGGTTGCATGTACAGTCCAACTGAGGCATGGAAGTATAGACCTCCCTCGAAGACTCTATCCCTATCCTCCAAATTCATGAAGACTGTTGTGAATAAACCTTTTGAGCCTGGGTGGAGCTCCACTTCTCCATTTGTCTTCCAGTGATATTTGATCCAGTTGCACAGATTTCTCTATGTGGGCCATAACCCCATGAACTTGCATATGAGCGCATGCATCTTCATCTGGTCCCTATAGAGTTGCATTTGTGGGTCCTCCAGTATCACCTTGGGTATCATTGTTTTTTTGGGCCTGCACAAGTTGTGCCCTTCTGTCCCATTGGTCTTCCCAGACTCTTGCACTTCACTCTGAGTTTCCTTGACTTCTTCTCTTGTGCTCTCGTTTTTGTCCTAGTTTCTTTCTTGTCATTTCCCTAGGTCTGATCCCTAGGTTTCTATTGCTGGTACCTTGAACACTATGCCTCTTGGTCCTTTCCCTCTGTCCACCACTACCTGTTTGTATGAGGGGGTCCACTTACCCCTCCCCTTTAGTGCTCATGATGTTCTTTTTTATGGTTGCAATTGCCAAACCGTATCTCGCCTTGACCTTCAAACCCTTGCTCCTCTTTTAGTTGAATAATATATTTTGTTATTCATTCGTTGAAGGTGAATTAATGCTAGAATTAGTTTGAATGTTTGGTTTAGAATTTTATGATAGGTAAATTTATGGCAATGTTTGATACGCTGGCATATCCAAAGTTTGGCCTTCGAATACATTCTCTAGTGTTCGAACTATTGTTACAAAAAATATAATAATTTTTTTGGGATACATCAGAGACCTGCCACATTGGATTTTTTTCTTAAATGTTTACAGAGCATTTCTATCAGACTTAAATGTTTACCTAACAGGCTTGGTAGTGTTCAATGCTTACTTAACAGGTTTGTTACAATACATTTTCTTTCTTTTTTAAAATTTATATGCTTCGGTGGCATTGTTGGTTCACTGGTTCATGTTTCTTTTTTCCATCTCCACTAATTTATTATTTGCATGTTGTTGTTGTTCTTGCTTGCCTGTTCGTGTTGTTGCAGTTTGCACATTTGGGGTTCTGCAATCGTGATTGGAACTGTGTCATTCCTCATGGAGTGGTTGTTGCTTGCTTCTTTCTTTGTTGTATGTTGTCTATTTTTGTTTGATTCGAATTTGCAAGGTTCTGGTTGTGCGCCTGCAATTGGGCCTTTTTCTGCTTCTTAACTAGGTTGTTATTTGCTACTTGTTCTTGTTTGCCTAGGGTTTGCAATGTTGGGATGTTGCATCCACAGTTGGATCTCTTGTTACATTTTTTTGCAGTTGAGTTTGCATAGAATACTATAAAGATAAAATAACATAGAAATAAAGTGTAGTCGACTAAATTGCATCTCTTACACGTGGAACCAGAGTTTGTCGGCCTCAAACTATATTTCATAGCTGGCGATGCTTTTTCCATGGATTATTTGTTACTATGGTTTCATAGTTATGGGAGTAGGTTTTGTTTTGTGAGTGATATAGTTGTTATCTACCTTTTCGTTTCCTCTTGTTAACTATGTTTTTGCCTCTATAGTTTCTCGCCTTACTGTTGTCATTCCGACCGACCCTCATTCGGTTGCATACTTAACCAGTTTTATGGCACAAATTCACGGATAGATTCTATTGAACTATGAAAGGTCATATTTGGTGTATACGTCTTTCACCCAAAACTTTCATGCTTTAGAATTCGACCTGACACTCGTCAAACTCACAACCGCACCTCTGCCTGCAATGAGTTTGTCTATTTTACCTAGATTTCCACACTTAGTCAAGTTTTCAAAGTTTAGTGGGTTGGCGCCTTTTCGGGCTTAGAAAATTTAGAAACATTTGGCGCTTCGCTCCATCCTCTCTACCTTTCGCTCTTTCCAATAGACATTAATTATGCTTTCAAAAGTCACCACCAACTAGACATTTTCGAAAATATGGCCTTTAATAAGCGGAAAGATCGAGGACATTTCCCATTAAAATGAATAGACAGGCAAATATTATGGGATCTGGTAATTTCTTTTGCCTGCATTTTGAATTTGCCAAAAAAAAAAAAACTTATTGTTTTTGGCTCTTTTACTTTTCTTAAAGACTTTAGCATAGTCCATGAACATGTCACCCACAGAGGCCTTGAATTAATGTCCCTCTTTAACATTGTGCATATATTAGATGTCAGATTTGAGAATCTGGTCGGATATGGGAATGTTAATACATGTTATTAGTCAGTATTCAATGTACATATTCGAAAATATTGACATTAATAAGCAAAAATATCGAGAACATCTGTCATTAAAATGAATTAAGAAAAAATCTATGAAAGATCATCCAGTGTTCATTTTAAATAGTTATTGCCATTTCTCTCTATCATCAAAAAGTTTCACTTTAGGGTGCCTTCGTTCTAATGTTCTTGGTCATGGACATGTAAGACAACTTAGAGATGAGATTGAGGCCCAGATGAAATAAGAGATGTTAGTTTTATGTGACGTGAGATTTGAGTAAAAAAAACCTCTGTTATCCAACAAAAACGCAGAGAGGAGGAAAAAAAAAGAACAAGTATGTTCTAGTTGTTGTTGCCCCTGTGTTCGATTTTTTGGTTGGTTGAAAAGGCTGCCTGGAGATTTGTTTGTTGAACTTCTTTGTTTCCTTGTTGAGAGTTGTAATGGATTTTCCAGTCACGTGCAAAATAGTTCTTCATTTAAGTATATAGTTTCTTGCAACAACACAGATTTGGAAAGTGTATTGAATTCTGCAGATCCCACAAAGAATTTGTCTTCCTTGGGGGCAACACATTTACAGTGGCTTGCATAATTTCCTGTCATGTTTGTAAATCACGCGAAATATTACTCCATTTACGAATGTAACCAGAGGCGGGTAACAAAAACTATATGGGTGGATAAAACGACATATTATCACTATGAAAGTTTCTATATCAAAGCTTGATGAGCTACATGTGGGTCTAGTAACTGACTTGACAAAAAGGCATGTTCTTTGTCAAAGTTTGTTCGGTTTCCTCTGTATATAGTTACAGATTCCACATATTTGGCGTCACCTCTGAACATTCCATAACTTTCTATGGACCGCCATATCTTCCACCGCTATGAGGAAATATATATTCTGATGCGATCTGCAAGATTTGATACACTTTCCAGACCTGTGCTTATGCGTTCTGCAACATTTGATGCACTTGCTAGACCTATGCTGGCCAAAGTAGTGTTATACCTCAACAGATTAGCATTTTCCAGCTGGGTTGGACGTTTCTTCCAATTTATTGTAATAAAGCAAAGAAGTTCAACATACAAATATTCAGGCAGGCTTTTCAACCAAACAAATGATTGAATACAGGGAAAAGAGAAGCCAGAACATACTTGAACTTTTTTCCCATGCCATAGCTATTGTGACATAAAAAGACTCCCTCCACTTTGAAATCATCATGAATCACATTTCTAGGTTGTCTCGGATGTCAAGGGTCAAGAACATTGCAAGGAAAGCACTTTAAAGCCCAAGTTTTCGATGACAGAGGGAAATTAATACTTGACAAAGAATGGAATGTTGAATAACCACTCATTGCAAGAAGGCCATATTTGGAAGAGACAAGATATTCAAAAAACTGGGATAGATGTAGTTGGTAACACTGATTAAGTACAAAACCCAAATTTTATATTCAACTCATTTTTTACAAATAAATGGTTTGAATGTCAAGAAAATTGTCAAGAAGCTTCATCAATGTACATATTTTTTATTGGTTGGCTGCAGGAGAAATCACAATCATTGTGGAAAATAGCCTCAACTGTATTTTGTAACCCATCTTGTTTGAATATAGAATAATTTTGGTTTATTTTTTAATAGTATTTTCGAATCTATGGTATTTGTTTTAATTTTAATTTGTACCTTCTTCTCATGTGTCGTTAAACATGAACGACAATTGTTTCCCACTAATTCAATTTAAATAAACCCTGCTCTCTTCGTTGCTTTCATTTTACATTGAAGAATAATTTTTCATAAGCCATAATTATGTGGTGATGGCCCTATATTTAAAGAAATAAATTGGAGGACCCGCCTATTGGCATGTTTTATAGGAAGCATATGCTTGTCATTGATGGAAAGTATAGCAATGATGATGGATTGAGTACAGGAAGAATGTAACAGACGAGCACCAGAAGTAGTTTGGGAAGACGCTGTAGAGAAAGCTCGATAAATGCAGAAGAGATAGTGCAGAGGATGATTGGCATGCTTTACAGGCAGTATGTGCTTGTCATTGATGGCAAGATCAGAGTATGCAGTGAAGTCAAAACAAGGACAAAGTAAGCTCAGGAGGAGAAGCGTCAGTGATTGTTGGATCCCATCCTGAATTCCCGATGGCTGTTAGATCTGAATGTAGACAAGAAGAGCACGCTGAAGAGGAGGATAGATATTAGGCGTTATATCCAAGCACGGGATCCGACTATCGTTGGATCAAGCAGAACCTGGATGTTCTTTAAAGTGAAAGGAGAAGAAGGCATACAAAATCCCAAAAGAAGGAGGACCATCCATTTACAGGCAGGACACATGGACACAGATCTTCATTCCACTGACTGGAGAGTCAAAGAAACGGGGTTCCCTAACCTCTCAAAATCGTGATATGAAAAATCGTGATTTAATCTGAACTGTCAGATCAAAGTTTGATCTGGACCATTGATCCCAGTCCACTTCGAAGTTTTGCGGATCAAGAGTTGGAGGTGTCAAGGAATATCAACCACAGGAATCTTGAAATCACGATATGAAAAATCACGACTTAATCTGAGCCGTCAGATCAAGGTTGAATCTGGACCGTTGATCGCAATCCATTTCAATGTTTCGCGGATCGCGAGTTGGACATGTCAAAGAATATTACCCACAGGAATCCCGAAATTGTGATATGAAAAATCGTGACTTAATTTGAGCCGTTAGATCAAGGTTGAATCTAGACCATTGATCTCAGTCCTTTTCGGTGTTTCTTGGATCGAGTGTTGGAGATGTCGAAGAATACTAACCACAAGAATCCCGATATCACGATATGAAAAATCGCGACTTAATCGCAACCGTCAGATCAAGATGTTATCTGGACCATTGATCCGAATCCATTTTGGAGTTTCGTGGATCGGGAATTTGAAGTGAGAAGAACACTGAACGACAGGAATGTCGAAATCGCGATATGCGAAATCGCGACATGATCTGTGACGTCAGATCAAGTGTTGATCGGGACCATTGATCCCATGCTATTTTGGGGTTTCGGGGATTGCGACTTGGAGAGTTGAGATGCCTCATCTCCAGATTCATGAAATGTGAAATCACAAAAGTTCCTTATGCATAAGGCTGTGGTCACAGCCCTTAGTCACGAGAAGGGAAGGAGTCAGTCCAGATAAGCTCCATTTCGGGGTTTCGGAGATCGCGACTTGGAGAGTCGAGATGCCTCATCTCAAAATTCATGAAACACGAATTCACGAAAAGCACTTTAAGCATAAGCACTTGGTCATGGCCATGGTCATATAGAGGAAGGAGCTAGCGCAGAAAATCTCTGTATCGAAGCTTCGAAGATCATGAAATGAAGTGTCGAGACACTTGGGCATAAGAATGCCGAAATGCTGAAACCCAATTTAAAAGCAAGATTAATAAAGTTCATCCAACAACGTAGATAAACCTGAAGGAGATTGGAGGGATACTGATGCATGACATAGTGAAACTGCCAGAAACCATTGATGGCATCTACCAGAGAATTCGAAGAGACCTCTGTGTGATTGCCAGAGGAGATGAAGAGTCTCCAAGCTTCGTCCAGTGAAGGAAGACTATTCTTAGAAGGGATTGATAAATGGATGAGTGTTGAAGCCTGTAGCTGAAACAGAGAGGGTGAGCTCGACTATAACAGAGAAGATGAAGAGTCTCAACTGCTAAAGAGAAAAAGGAATCTCGGCATAACACCTAGTGATGATAGACACATGGGTTGAACCACCAGAGAAGTTGAAGAGTCACGATGATGATCAGACAGAGCACTCGAGTTATGGAGGAATTTGGTGTGGAGTGAGCATGCAAAGGCATTGCGAATATTGCATGCACAAAGACAACAAAGACTAGAAGAATGGAAGACAAAGAAGACAGAAGGGTTGTCGCAGTGTAGGATAATTTAGGGGTGTGCAAGGAGGCAGAGTGCGGGAGAAGAAATGGACAAT
>JASDQU011310543.1:1647-21005 GCA_032191745.1 Picea mariana | reverse complement strand
TTTCATAATTTTGGAATTCAAAATAACAATTTTTGTCTCATATATATTTGATTTTTCATAATATGATTTCTCATAATTGATGGTAAAAAAGTGGCAAAGTTAACTTGTTGTGAACTAATGTTTTGTATAAATTTAATTATAATGTATATATATTTCATAATTTTGGAATCCAAAATAACAAATTTTGTCTCATATTTGATTTCTCATAATTGATGGTAAAAAAGTGGCAAAGTTAACTTGTTATAGATGATTTTATTGTCAAATAATGTTTTGTATATTCTCATTTTTACAATGCATTTTAAATTAAGCATAAAAGTCTTAAATACTTTTTTTCTATGTATTAATTTAAATGTCTGTTTTATGTTTACTGTGTATCGTAAAAAATATGATTATACAAAGTCAAAAGGTGGAATGAAAATTTTAACTAGTAATGAAATAATGTTTTGTGTATTCTCTTTTTAACAATGCATTTTAAATTAAGCATCAATCTCTTAAATACTTTTCTTCTATATGTATTAATTTAAATGTTTTATTTTATGTTCACTATGTACAATCAAAAAATGATTCTATTGTCAAAAAATGGCAAAGTTAACTAGTAATAAAATGTTGCATTTTAAATTAAGCATCAATCTCTTAAATACTTTTATGCTATATGTATTAATTTAAAGGTTTTATTTTATGTTCACTATGTACAATAAAAAAATGATTCTATTGTAAAAAAGTGGCAAAGTTAACTAGTAATAAAATGTTCAAAATGATGTGACAAATTGACAAAAGTGACAATGTTAGTGATAAAATAAAATGCTCAAAATGATGTTACAAAAAAATAAATCCTTAAAATGGAAGAGATGATAAACTATTCTTTAATTTTATCATGTAGTCATTAAAAAAATGTTAAAGCTATAAAAGATATTCACCTAAAGGTTCATATACCCTTGAACCTAATGCAATATTACTAAAATAAAATACAAAAACATACTAGATAGAAAAAAGTAAGGGTCAATCGAAATAGTGTTTAACATTTTTTCATTCTTTATATCACGATACCACTATCTTACTACTTCAAGTCAATATAATTGGAATAGAATTCACCAAATAATTTGAGTGTTATACTTCAACATTAATAATTGCTTCAAGTCAATATACTTGGCAAAAAAATAAATCCTTAAAATGGAAGAGATGATTTAAACTCTTCTTTAATTTTATCATGTATTCATTAAAAAAATGTTAAAGCTATAAGAGATATTCAACTAAAGGTTCATATACACTTGTCTAATGAAATATTACTAAAATAAAATAAAAAAACATACTAATTGAAAAAAGTAAGGGTCAATCAAAATAGTGTTTAACAATTTTTCATTCTTTATATCACTATACCACTATCTTACTACTTCAAGTTAATATACTTGGATTAGAACTCACCAAATAGTTTCAGTGTTATACTTCTTCAACATTAATAATTGCTTCAAGTCAATATACTTGGAATAGAATTCACCAAATAGTTTGAGTATTAAACCTCTCCAACATTAATAATTGGTTTTACTACATAACATTAAATTTGTGTATAAACTTTTATTTTACTCTACATGAAATTAAATTTCTATATAAATTAATATGGTAAATATAAAATTCATGTTTTTTTAAAAGAGTAATATTGTAAATATAAAATTCATGTTTTCACTTTGGACGTCATGGTGAAAACTAAAGAAGAAGGTTATATATCTCCATACACCTTAATTATTATTTTTTTTAATTAGATGTAAAGGTTAAATTTGATATTGAATCCTTTGTATATATTAGAAGAGGAACTACATTAATGGTTCTATCAATGTAATTGGGTATCATAAAGATACATCATGTTACTGCACATAATTGAGAAAGGGTTAGTTCCATTTAGAAGTTAGAAGTGGGTATCTTGGTGATCCATCACTAGAATTTGCTAGAATCTTGCAAATCCAACCATGCATAAGATGTGAAGTAACTTCTCTTTAAATAGAGAGTTTTTAGATCAACCTTTTACAATATATGGGAATGGGTTCAAACATTTTAAATAAAGTAAACCCCATTGACGGGGATGGCTCCATAATACATATATGGAAATGAGTTCAAACATTCTAAAGCAAGTAAACCCCATCGAATGAACTTCATTAAAATATATTTTATTTGTCTTAACATGTGAGCCATTTCCAATCAAAATATGGAATGACAATTTGATATCATATTTAGCTACCCTAATATTATGCTTTCTTTAAAAAAGATTAGTCTCATTCAAATGTTAGAAGGGGGCATGCTTAGAAAGACATATGATGATGGGTCTATTAGTCAGATCAGGTACTTAAAGATGTCTCGTAAATATGCCTAGTAGTGAGCATGCCTAAGTTAGGATTAGTTTCATCCCTTGCACCTAAGGATACCTCACTTATTGACTTGAAAAAATAACTTGTATTATATAAAATGCATGTCCCCTAAAAGATTAAGTTCTCCTCTATCCTATATAAAAGTTAGGGTGCACCCCAATCGATTCTTGGTTCTTTCACTCAAGTATACAAATTTAGGTTATAACATACTTGGGCATAAATTTCCAAGTGATTCCCTCATTGATATCGTAATTAGAGTGGAATTCCCCAAGAACATACTTTTGGGTATTAATGGGGGTGTCATAATTTGTAAGTACTTCTCTTACTCTTATTCAAATAGGGTGCACCACAAGTGGTTCCCTTGTTATCATATTAATTCTTGTTTAAATCCCAAGAACATAATTTTAGCACTAACTAAGATGCAAATTCATTAAGTTGTTGTCTCACTCCTATATATGTAAATTAAGGTGTGCCCCAAGCATGTCTTTTACTTCTATACTAGTTAGGGTGAAATTCCCCAATGACATACTTTTGGGTATCGATAGGGATATAGGTTACCAAATGGTTCTTTCACTTCCATACAAATTAGTAGTTCCCTAAATCCTATACTAATTAGGATGTAAGTATTAACAATATACTTTTAGGTACTAATTGGGGTGCAGTTTCCAAGTGAGTTTTTTATACATATAGTATTATAAATATCATAATTGAAAATATGTTTGAAGATAGTCAAAACTTGAGTTATCAAAATATGGAATGTACTTTCAATGAAAAATTAAAAATTCTAGAATGTACACATGTGCCAAGTTTGTTTAAAAACAACGTAATGGTATTCCATCTTCAATTATTTGTTTATGATCGACTTTGAACATTTTCCATTTTCTAATTTTTATTTTTATTTTTTATTGAACTTCTATTAACTTTATGCACATTGCACATACCAAATGACTATATTGACAACTCGTGACATCTGACTGGTAGTCTTGAAAGTGAACATGGATATCGGTTTGATGGGTTTCTTGAAAAAAATATCCTTTCAATACAATGGATCCTCTTTCATATATAAAACTGTTATCATCAAAATCTTCTAATAGCCTCATCTTTTGTTCTGTGCATCACATCAAATAATATTTGACGTTTTCAGTGTTGTCTATAGGTGTAACCATGGAAAAAACATCTCCTGCAAATAATTGGATATATTGGACAACAAATAATTCATGTTATATTATCACACAAGTATGTATCTACAAGTTATTTGAAAAAATTTAAACATCAAAATTTTACCTTCTCTAACAAGATCAGAAACTCTATCGCCATCAACTGACACTATAGTTTCATTTGATTCCATCTCCTCTGAGCTTGCAAGTGGAATTTTCCCTTTTACATTAAGTTCAGTATGTCTCCAAGATTTAACATATCCTTCATTTTCGTTCTCACAAATATCTATGGATTATGTGTCCTCTATGCAAATTGAACAAAAACATGAGTCATTTTGTCTATTAAATGCAAACCCATTTTGAAAACATTTTGTTTTAACTGAATGTATTTTTCTTTTCCTAGGTATTGTACTGGTGTCATATGGGATTGATCTATTTACATCTTGGATTCCAACATACCAAACAAAACCTGCACAAGACAAGAACTTGTTAACTTGAAATCTCTCAAGAAAATGATTGAAGATTGAATATAAATTTGAACACGTTCAAATTTATATATCATGTGCACATACATGTAACATTTATACATAGACACACCTGCGCACATCCCTTAACGGATTATATCCATGTCTTAGCGCCATGTGGCACCATTAAAAAACTTGTTTAGAGGATTCAAATCGATCGGCATGAGGGTTCAACTGATACCTTCGAAGTGCTCATTTTATACATGCCCCTGCATCGTCGTGCTCTCCTTTTCCATGACTGGACTCAAAAAAATTCCAACAATGTGTAATGTTTAATTTTTTATGAAGATGATATAACCAATAGAATGATCATGCAGATTTGAACTAACCTGCACACCCATCGGACCATATCCAACGTCGATCGAATCTGATTTCGCGTTCTTTCAATGAATCATAAAATTTATCAAAACAATGTTGTACATAATGTGTGTCGTGTGCTCGATCATCACTTATATAAAAGTGATATTCTTTAATAACATGTTGATTGTCGTTGGTGATTTCTATGTTTGGAAGACTCCGTTGAGCATGTCTGTATGGAATGTGGACAAATATCGTGACTTGATCAGAATGATAATATTCGCTCTGTATTTATTTTTGTGTAGCGAATGTGTAATTCTCTGCAAAATCAACTACAGACAAAATTGTCCCTAGTGAAAACACTTCACGGGATTGTTTGAATTATAGATCTTTCCATTGAGATCTATGTGAATGCTTGGTGTATTTATAGATTTCTTCCTCAAACTTCTTCAAAAATTCTATCACGCTGATATTATCTACCTTCAAATCAATCCTTTTGGAAATAACATTTGAATAATGTGGAGCCATGCTGCTCATATATTCATATCTCTTCCAATTGACTCTTATATTAGAAAATGATTGATCATTCATATCAATATGATACTTTGAATGAAACAAACTTAGATTTTCACAACGATCACATTTCTTTCCACCAAAACATTTTTTTTTGTAAAATAAATCATCATCTTCTCTTTCACATAGAATTCCAGATATAAAAACATGGAATGTGGAAGGAGGAGGTGAACCTGGCCATAAAGTTTTACCAAAACCCAAAAAAGTGTTGTAATACAACTCAAACTCCACATAATAACAACAAAAACACGTGTCACGGACAATGATGGGTCTAACAAACCATGGTTTTTGTTGCACAAATATATTGATGAAAATTTTATCTTCTTTGTGCACTTCTTTAAATTTATTAAACAAATCTATTTGTGTCATTGGCAATATATGTTTTGGATGTTCTTCATATTGATTTTGTGCTATTCTTCGTCGCAACACATCCCTTGTATGTGGTAAAACATGAGATTCTTCCAACCAACAATTACGGGCCAATTCTTTAACATTTTCTGCAAGTCTATCTTTGTAGGGTTGTCTAGAAATCACTGTCCAACAAGCCAATTCATCATTTACATCTATTTGGAAACGAAATTTTCTATGTTTGTGCAAATGTTTTCTTGACGTTCCCATCATTTTTGCCATGTGTCATGTCAAATGATCTTTTATATTGCTAGATGAAACAATTGTTGTTTGTATCTCTCTACATACAACACGAACATCTTCTTTTTGAGATTTTCCAAAAGCTTTTAATACACTAGTTATATTGTTAAAGACATTCTATGTCACCTTTGTATCCTTTGTCGACTTTTGAATACCCAATATTTATGTAGCTTCTTTTAACTTTCTTGACTTCATTAGACAAAGTAAAAGTTGAGCTTGTACTGTTACTGATTCATCTTTGAAAAAAGTATTATACATATTCTTAGTTCGATATCTTATATAATGCTTAGCTTTTTTCTTCCCAAATTTGTCAGTATCAACATTTTCTAATATTTCATCATCAATGTTGATAGATTCTCCTGCATATTTCAATTTAAATTTTATACTAAAAAACATAACAGGAACATAAATTCACTAAATTATATATATTTGAGTGTTCATCTTGTATTATCTAAATTTATGTACATACCCATAGGTGATTCGTCTTATGCTTCAATTTCAGTTTCAACGTCTTATGCTTCAATTTCGGTTTCAACGTCTTCTTCGACATTATGAGACAAATCTATTTATGTAAATTTTGAAAAACATCAATTTGTAATTACAATCAATTATATTAAATTTACGATATTTAAAAAAATTGAATTCTATACTTTGAATTCCGTACTTTCTGAATACAGTCCCAATGTGTGTTGTGTGCTTGATCATCATATGTGCATGCATATCTGGTTGAACTTCTTCTTGTCGAAAATCTCTATTGACATTATCATCGTTTGTTTCTTGAATATTTGCATGTTCTTGTTTCTTTCTCCGATAAAGCTCTTTCCTTTGTTCGATTTGACAAGTATCATCTCGAGTGCGATCATATTTTCTCTTGCACAAAATTTTGTTTCCCAGGAATTTTATAGTTATCTGTAAAAGATATGTTCAACAAAGACTTCACCTTGAAAAAATGCTCAACATTTACCTTTCAACATATAAATTATTATTCCAATAAAAACTTGAACAAACATCAATTACCTTATTCAACAAAAACCAAAAATCTGATTCCAAACTTTGTTTAAGTGCTCTCGAAAACCACCATGTATCGATATCGATCCTCTGATTAAGCCTATGGAATAGAGGGAAGAAATAAAGAAAGAAAAGAATATAGTTGCAATCAGTAATAGAAATGATTTGAAATCTCTATCCCCGAGCTTATATCTATTTGTCCATCCCATGAATTGTGTTAAATGTGTTCGTCCAAAAGCCTATTTATACAATTTGGCGCGAAATGAAATGATACAACGTGTCTTTTCATTTTTTACGATCGACGAAATTTGCTTGACAGTATTTCGGCTGAAAGAATGGGATTTCGGCCGAAAACCTTGGAAACTGTTCAGTTTTGACGGTTGTCGTTAGATTTTTGCCTTTCGGCCGAAATATTAGTTTTTAGACCGAAAGATTATTTCGGACGAAAAAAGGAATTTGGGACTGAAAACTAAAACCAGAGAATTGCCCCATGATTAATTGAACTTCGGAGGTTGTAGACTCCTACAAATACTGAGAATTTGGTTTCGAAAATGACACGAGCATTTCCAAAATTGAATCTACTTTCAATTCTTATAATTTGTTTTCATTTTCTTTATTTTTATCTAATTTTATTTAATTTAAAAAGAAAATACTACATAATACTTTTAGAAGACATTATGATTCGGTGAAATGAAATATTGGTATCTCTAAAAATATACAGTGAAAAAATTTGAAAAAAATATATTCATAATCCTTAAACTGTTCTTTTCAAAAGGGTATATTTAAATTTTAGTTTTAAGTAAAAATTAAGATAGATACAAGGTGTAGAAAAACATGTATTTAAAATCTACAATGTTTTCATCTTGGTCAACTTCAAAAAATTCTAGAAATTATAATATCCATCTGTTAGATTCAAAATTATAGTCATAATACAATAGAGTCTCTGTAGATTGTTGCAGTATATTTCGTTTCTTAAAAACGTAAGTTTAATAATAGATACATTGTTGTATAAAAAAGTAACTCATTATCATTCCTTTCATGTTTAAGGAACATACTGTTAAACAATTGCCAAATTGACATATCAAATCGTGATAAAAAAAAATTGAAAAATAGTCATTGGAAAGCTAACACAATTCTTCACAAGTTTTGTTTTTACTATAAAGTGAAATTATAAATAAAAAAAAATACTTTTGTATGCTGGAAGTTGAAGAACTTGTGAAAATACAGTTTTTTTTCTCATAAAACAAGCAAAAGTGTAACCCATCTTCATGATTTCACCCTGAGTATTTTTAAGTTTTTTTTTTTAATCAACTCTCTAATATTGGGTCATATGAATGTATCTTATTGTACTAAAGGTAAAGTATAGATTATTTTTTCATAAACATTTATTCAATTTGTGATTTGCATGGTTCCATACTTCATTAATATCTTATCTAAAATAATTAATACTCTATTTCTAAAAAATGTTATATTTTAAGAAAGATAAATGGGGTGTGAGAAGTGGCTTTTTGAATTGTTTCAATGGGAAATTATTTATTGAAAATTTTAGGAATGTGCACACACTCTAGAAACACACACATGTTGGTTTTTATTTGATTGCTATTGCTTCATCCCTTCTCGAGCCTCCACACATGCCCCATTCATACCTCCACATTGTTTCCCAACTGTTATGTTATAAAAGTGCACACATTCTTTTATAAGTACACATGCATGTTTTTGGAAGCATGTGCATGTTTCTAAAGAACATGCACTTTCTTGAATGTGTGAATGTGTGCACACATTCATGAAAATAAATGGTTCTTGAGACCTAAAAAAGGTTAGAATGGAAAAAAAATGGCTTAAGCCCCAAATGAACCTTCTTGAGTTGAAGCATAATGGGTAGGGGAAGAAAACACTTGGGATTTCATTTGTAAACATATCTTCTTAGGCCCATTCTCCATGAAAAAAACCTATAAATCACAACATGAGCCTTAGCTAGGGCATCTTTGGTATCAAATTTTGATATGGTTGCAATTACAAGGTTTTGCACACCAAGGATGGGTCGTGGGGACTTAACCATAGTTGATGAAGGAAACCAAGCTCTTTAAGATATTTCTTGAATATTCACGATCTCAAGAACCTTGAAAGAGTCCTATATAGGGGTTCTTTATAAGCCTCTAAGTGTGATACATGCACCATGACTAGTATTTTTGCACTAGAAATGGGTATTGAGGCATACACATGGTCAGGGGGGAAACAATAGCCTTAATCCCTATTGAATTTTATTGAGTTCAAGCACCATTAACAACACCTAAATATCATGACATAATCCCTCTATATCGAGTATCTACCATCTAGGTTGAATATGGGTGCCATTACGAGGTCTTGGGCATCATGGATGGGTCTTGGGTCCTTCACCATAGTCATGGAGGGAAAGAAGAGCCTCTAGTGCTAATAATTGCTTGTTAGGGTGAAACACCATGGATGCGTCCTCAAACTAACACATATGACCTCTACAGGGTATCATTCACATCCAAGTGGGATATGGAATCCATGACTAGGATATTTATGAACCAAGAATAGGTCTCAAGTTCTAACCAAAGTCAAGGTAGGAAAAAAATAACATTGTGCCCTAAATGAATCTTCTCAAGTTCAAGCACCATGGACAACATATATAACCCTTGAAACGTCATGCTATCTAATTCCATTAATGTATCCTCTAATTGTTGGTGCAAAGTTGTTAGACCAGGGTCCTCTTCAGGTTACCAACAACAGAGTACCGACGTAGTCTAGTGCACTAGCATTTTCATCTTTCCTAAAGGAAAGAAGTCTCACCCGAACTGCGACCGAGACAAAAGAACTAAGGGAAGGGTAAGAAGAATGCTATAAAGATCTATAACACATATATATTGTTACCATTCTGAAGAAAGATATATTATTTAGTTCATATCCTTAACACATCATACGCTGATACAAAAGAACAGAGTTTTATAGAACACCAAGAAATGACAAAGACATGTAGTTCATAATAGACAAAAACATAATGACATTTCAAAGATACAGAAAGTAATATAAACTAAGAGAATTTTAAAAATTTGATCTTCATTATCTTTCTATTATATTATAAGTCTTGAATAACATGCATTCAAATATTTACATTGACCATCTACCCTACTCATCGTAGAAGACATCACTAGGCACATCTCGTCATAACACTAACATTGATCGTAATCAGTCTGATCTCTTCCCTTACTAATTACATTATAGATCTAGAGTACAGATACAATTCTTTCCTCTTGTTCCTCTTTCCTATCTCCTTCTCACCCACCCACCCAATACAATACAATACCAATTACCAATTTTTATCAATATAATACAATCATTTCCTTTCTCTCCTTGAGAACCCATAGGACCTCTTCTCTTCTTGATTTCATTGCAACTGTATTGTCTCAAAACTGATTCTGTATTGGCTTCAGACTGTGTTCTATTCCAACATCTTTCTATTGTGTTTTTCCTTTTTCAACCCTCTTCACTTTGTTGGTTATCTCCTTGATAACTTGAACAACTCCTCTTATCAAAATGAAGGGCCCAACATGCCTCTACCACAATCCTTGACTCACCACAAGTCAAGTCTTTGGTTCTTCTGTGTTCTTCGATTCGACTTGTTTTCCTTCTGGGTTTTTTCTTTTTTCCTCCTTGGATCCTTCAAACAAACGTCCCAAATTTGGCACTAGATCGAGAGCTTTTTCTCTGACCTCCTGAAACTATTCAATTTTGTCTTGCCACTTTCTAGCAAGTAATGAGGCTTCTGCAACAAACTGTTGTGTCGCACTGAGTTTGGACTTCTTTAGCTTGGATGAAATGAGAGCATTCCATTCTCCATCTTATAATGTATCAACTTGATGCATCTTCAAGTATGCAGTTTGAATGATGGGCTCGAAGGCTCTTATTTCCATCTTTTCCACTGTTTGAGCTTCAAACAAAGCATTCTGAGAATTGTTTGCTTGTTGCATTTCATCAAATTTTGCTTGTTGCTCCAGAGAATCATGTGTTTTGGTTCCTTCTTCATTGAGTGTTTGGATTCTAGTGTGAAATTATTTCAGTTCCTAGTTGCAGCGGGTTATAACACCCATCCAATCATTGACTTCCTTGAAGATGATGGTACATTCAATGGCATTTTTATGAAACAAATGTCTGGCATCATTTCCTTTCAGGATAACTCTTTCTAGCTATTGTTGGAGTTCCCTCGGTTGTGCCTCAACCCTCAAATTCATCCCCTCCAACTCTGTTTGAAGGTCCTCTACTCGATCTGTTAGTACCTCCCATGCTTTCTGAACCAGTTTGAGTTGTTCCTCTAGTTTTGTAGTTGCATTGTACTCTGGCATCTGAGGTGCTTCTTTTCTGAAAGTTGGCCAGATTTCTGTTAACTTTCCCTTCATTCTCTCCATTTTCTATTTTTCCTAGATTTTCTAGTATTCATCCCACGTCCTTTTGTTTTGTTCCATCATTCTTTCATGTCGCCAATATTCATATTGTGTTTCATCTTGTTGAATTTGTTTCTCTAGGTGATCAGTTGATGCTCTGATCAATCCTCCCAGTTGCGGTGTCGACAGCTGAGCGATCTATCTTGATGTAACTATGACCTCCAATGAGATTTTGATATGAAGCATAATCCCACTGGTCATGGATTTCTTTAATGGTGTCTCAACGTCTTCTTCTCCCTGGAGTGATCCTCACAACTGTTGGGCTAGTTTAGTCTTCAGGGCTAACATAAGCAAAGGGATAGCTTTCATCTACACTAGGAAAAGATGTAGTATATCTGAGCACTATTATGGATCTTGGAGTACAGGTTCCAGTTGTTATTTCAATGAGAATGTGCTTTGTCCTAACTAATTCTCTTGCGGTGCTTGAGACTCTACCTCCTTTTGCATCGTTTCCTGTGTTGTGGGTGGAACTTCAGGAGTTCCACTATGATCCTTCGAGACTTTTGTGAGGCTCTATGGTAGTAGAGACTATGTATCTGGGAGGGGGACATATGGGAGTTGTGTGAGTACTGATACTGTGGATGGTTGGCTCTCTTAAGAGGGAAATTGTTCTATAATATCGAGTTTCATGGGTTCTGGGGAATTGGGTAGTAGTGGGACTGTCGTATCCATAATTAGTGGCGATGGTTCTTGCTCAGTGACTATGGTGTAAGGTATAATGGGGTTAGAATCAGGTTCATCAATAATATGGATAACATTTTGGGCTTCCCGAGTGGATTCCTAGATGCGATGTAGCGTAGTCGATAGAGGCTCGGGGTTGATGAGTTTAGCTAGGTTGACTTCCGGGGACACACTAGTTGTGGGCTTCTTGGCCAGAACCTCTTGTATGAAGGTGGTGGATATGATTTTGTTAATGGTCTTACCTGCGTATATGGCCTCGTCTGGAAGCTTGGGACATCCTAGAAAAGGCATATTTGTCATCTACAACTAGTGCTCTTCCTCTTCCTCAAAGTCTGAGGCCATTGGTGACTTTTGCGGCCATTCTACCTTTCCATACATTGACCCTTCTTCTTGTACTAGACTCTTCTTCTTTAACAATTCTGGTGGCAATGAGTAATGCATGCCTGACATATGCAGGGTGTGTTTAAATCCTGGCCATGAAAGGATCTCCTTGTTCAGTATTTCCTCATCCAAGTAGAATGGTAGGGGCCTTGTATGAAAGTTTGAAGGCTTTGCATGCCTTGGCTAGACGACTTTGTAATGTCAATTTAGAGAAAAAAAGATTTTCCTTTGATGAAAATTCAGTAGATCCTAGGGTATACACATCCTTTGGGTGGTGTCAATCAACTGATTGTACCACTTTAAGAACATAAAGTTGTTGAACTCTATATTTTTCGAGGTTGACCTTGCATTCTAAGGTTCAAATATCTTTGTGAGGTGACCTTTGTCAGCAAGTGCTAACTGTCTACCTGTGGGTGGCCTCCAATTCAGCATTGAGAAGTCTAGAAGCAAATATACATATGTGAAGGTGCCTCCCTTCTCTTGAACTTCCTCACAAGCAACAAGGATTTCTTCCAACAAGTAACTACACCAATTGAAAAATGCATCGTTTGCGTGGAAGTCATCCACTGACAGGGATCAAAGTCTGCATTCACCCTTGTAGTAGGAGCACATGACCTTGCTAGAAATCACATAGCAGGCCATTCTCTCTGTATTAGGGAGGACTGGTTCAATTTTTATTGTGCGACCCCCCCTCTGTATATGGAAGCGCTCATACATGCTAATCTCTCCATTCCGCTTTCCATACCTTCTTGGTCCTTGAAATACTTTGGAGACATCATTTCCCTCCAAATATAATACTATAAGTTGGTGAATATCTTTGGCATATCTTTGGAATATCTTTGCCATTAAATCTTATCATGCACCCTGCTGATTAGGAATTTAGTGCATCACGAAACTTCACTAGTGGTTCTGAGAACTAGGAGGTCTCGGAGGTTCATGATCGTCGAGTGGAATAGATTCATAAATTCATCCTTCAGGATGAACTGCACCTCCTCTGTCAGCCCATATTCCATCTTGCAGAACACATTGATGTTCATTTGTGGGAACAACCTTGTTTCCGTGAGATCTAGGTCAAGGAGTTTTTTCTTCTTGGATTTTCCTTTGAAATTACCCAAGACCTCAATCCTGGGATCATAGGGCTCATCTGAGATTGCTTCTTTCAATACTAAGCCTCATCCTCCCAATATTCTTGGCATCTTCATGTTAGATTTGTATTAATGACACTGACTCGGGAACTAGGTGGCAACCAACTTCTCAGAATGCACTAGGATGCAGAGATTCAACAAGAGAAGGAAACTAGGTGAATAGAATGTCATTCTCAGCAAGATTGTGGAGTATTATAGATAATTTAATGGTATATACCATTAATGAGTCATCAATGAGTGAGTATTTAGGCCAACAATGCAATCTATGGTGTGGATGTGTGACGATACTGGTAACGGGGTAAAATCTTCTAGCTGAATTCTAACTTTAACATGTTTCTTACTCAACACATGGTTGGCATGAGGGTCTTAAATTTTTAAGGGTTGAGAATTGTGGACAACTTATCGATAAGATCTACGTAGACCAACACTTTTAAGAATTGATAAGACATGCTGACAGTTCTCGGAAGTTACCCTAAAAGATACGATTGGAAATGATGTCACTATGACTTAGCCATTAATAAAGTTCAGATTCGATTCTCCCCTGACCACAAATATTTTTCGGCGGTTATACGTGTATTGCTGAGTGTATTGGAGACGTATCGGATAATGCGTTGTTGTCTGGGAATGTTGTAAAATACCTACTATTATTGGATAAATCGATAGGTGCAGACACTAAATGATCTCCCTAGATCCACCTAGATCTAGAACAAAACACACCAGAACATGACGCTTTCCTTAAGTTTTAAATATTGAATTTACTAACTAAAGAGGGATAAGTGACATACTATTTAAACATCGCTTCCTCTTGCCATCACCATCCTAGCTCCATTCCAACACTCATACAATGATGATCCTGCAAAAGAACACAACCAACCAAAGTGATAGTAATAGCATAAACTCAATATAAACCTATGTATGTGATCAAGAAATCATACAATNAGACACTCCAACCAAGCTAATAATTCCAAGCCAAATCCAACTTAGCCCTTCTCCATGAGAGCTCCTCTCCTTTTATAAGTTGAAGAGGATAAGGTGAGGAGGTTAGGATGATCCCACTAAATCATGAAAGCGAGTAAGATCCAAACCATTTGGATGCCACCTCACCATGGAAGTTTCTCCTTCTATAAGATTTGAGAAAACACTCATTTTTCCCACGTGTAAGAATTCTCTCACCCTACCTATAGAACAGACTGCGAACTCCTTGTGAACTAGCTATGATGCAGCCTGTGAGAATCAGGCATTCTCGCACCCTAGCTATAATGTAGCCTACGAACTTCCTTTTTTATAGTTTTTTTACAAAGGAAAATGAAACTTCTTTTCCGAGGAAAAGTTCTTCTCCCTTCTCTCTTCAGGAACTCAAGCCACTGACCCCTCTGAAGGAAACAAATAGGTTTACATCATTAACGATCATAGGGATGACAAAAATAATGTGTAACAGAGATCCCCCAAAATTATGAAGTTAGAATAGAGTGATAGTTGAAATACTTTGTCGAGTGTGTGTAGGGAACAAGGAACAGTTGATCGGAAACCTGCCAACAAACAAGGAAATACAGTACAATAATATATCATCACTGACGTAGGCATTCCCATACTCAAAATACAAATGAATCAAAGCATAAATGTTGACATGCAAAGATCCATGTCAAGTAAGACAGGTCATGGCCACCAAACATACATTGTGGATCCATGCCAATATGACTCAAGTCTGAACATAGCCACCAAAAATACACTGTGGATTTATGTGTTAAAGACTCAAATTTGAACATAGACACTAGACATACATTGTGGATCTATGCACCAATACAATCTAAATATACTCTGGTGCAACCTGAATCTGACAGAAAAGATTCAGGGTCTTCATATCCACCACTCTATAGTACGAATCTAACCATGCGAATACATGTGCTGGAGTCGAACATGATAGAAGCCACTTGATTACCAGTCAATGATGAGAACTGTTAACAAGTGAGAGGGAAATCACCATTAATGTCAATGACTCCCAAGGTACACTAATACAATCCAACGAATGTGAATCAATGAGTTGAGGTTGAACACTCGACGGAACCTTCCGATCAGAGGTCAATAATGAAAACCCACTGTCGAAAGCGAGGAAACCTGCCATTGAGGCATGGAAGTTCTAAGGTACCAATTGGTTTCTAAGTCTAATTCCTAGATAATGAGTTAAAGTCGACAGGAAAAGACTCGTCACAGGAGGGCCTTAATGTATCCCACATCAATGACACGAAATAGGTAACAAGATTTTATGTAGATCAGAGTAACAAGTGATTCAAGACTAACTCAGGGATGGTTGACGCAATATAAGGCTTTAAGGACTGCAGAAATGGCTGACGCAATAGAAGGATTTTCAGGTTGGACATCTTTTTGAACATATTGACGACACAACAACTGTCTTGGGAAACACTGACTCAACAATAGGGATCACACACCAATTTGTAATCTTATAAAGGAGTATGATCAAGAGACTAGCGGATTTTCCAACCTAGACACAAAGTGAGTGAAAGGGTGTCATGTTCAAAAGTGACTCTTCCATGGAATACAGGTTTAGACATATTTATTTCCCAATTTTTTTCCCCCACTATTTTTGGTGAGTGCCTCTTTATTTTTACGCAAGCTTGAGGAGGATAACATATGCTTGTAATGTAAGCTCATCCTTCGGATGAGTCCTTCGGAGTATGTTTAACGAACCCTAAGAAGGAGTGGTTCAGTCCCATATGGGTCTTTCGATGTTTGTTTAATGAGTCCAAAGAAAGCAAACTCAGGGGTTTTTCATGTTTAGAGAGTCTGAAAAACACTTAAAGAAAACTCTCCCAGTTCCTTTTTTGTAAATTAGTTCGACGAGATTGAAAAAGTGATAAATTATCGCCCGTCGAACATTTTCTTCAAATACTTTAACGAGCGTGAAAAGAACAAGATCGCTCGGAAATCACTTCATGTTTAGAGAGTCTAAAAGGAGCTTAAAGGGAACTCCAAGGGGTTCCTTTTTCGTATAACCTTTATGAGTCTGAAAAAGTGATAAAAGTATACTTGTTTTCATTCTCACATATTTACGAGCACGAGAAAGAACACAGACTAAGCTCGGTAACTTATTCTCATGTATTTATGAGCATGAGAAAGAACAAAGACTAAGGTCAGGATTGTTTTCACTTTTACACAAGCTTTAAAACAAAACAAAACTATGCTTGGACCTAGTTTCATTTTTACACAAGATTGAACCAGAGGAAACTATGATTGAGGTAAGTGGTTTCATTTTTACACAAGCTTGAACCATAGAAAACTATGCTTGGACCTGGTTTCATTTTTACACAAGCTTGAACCAAAGGAAACTATGCTTGGACTTCCCAACGCATAACACATGGATGGTTGGTACTTAGCCCCCAACTTAAGAAACTAGCGACTCTACTTTAGCATGAAGTATAGAGGCTGAAAGTATTGCCCCCCAAGATTTGTTTCATCCAACGACAAAGGCAGAGGAAATGAAGCTTCAAATACTAGACGAAGGACTTGAATCAAACAAAGAGGGGGAAAACTATTTCATCTTTTAATGAGCTTGACATAGAAATAAGAACTATGCTCGTAACCTCTGTTTCATTTTTTAACGAGGTTTTCACAGAGACAAAAAAACTATCCTCGTAAGTGGTTTCATTTTTTAACAAGCTTGAAATTAGCAAACCATGCTCAAGGCTAGTTTTATTTTTTTAATGAGCTTGAAATCAGAAAACCATGCTCAAAGACCTTTGTTTCATTTTTTAACGAGGTTGCCTCAGAGATGAAAAAACTATCCTCAAACGTCTCTCTTCTTGATCATGGATTCCAAGAGGACAATGCTCCAGAATGACACCATGTCAAGGAACAAAACTCGGTCATGGCTTCCAAGAGGTCTTCACTGGAAGGAAGAAACACACTCTGGAAGGACACCATGTTGAGGGTCACGATAGGAGTAAAGAGATCAGGCTCTAACAACCTTATCGAAGAGATCACCATGTCAACTACTGGATCTAAGTCATCAGAAGTTGAAGTCATGGAAGACAACGCCACATAATTGACCTGTGGCGGGGGGCGATACCATCTTCATATAAGAACCATTTAGGGAAGCAATCCAGTCAGGGTCAATGAATGAAAGTTGATCAACAGTCACAACTATTCCATCGTGAGGGAAAGATATCATATGAAAAAGAGTAGACACAATAGCGTTCATGGCATAGACATAATCTCACCCAAGGAGTAAAGAAAAATCCAAGGGGTCTTGGACGACCATAACATCAATAAAGACAATTTTCCCTCCCAAAGTTACAAGAAACTTAGGAAGGGTCCCTAAAGGTTAACTAGTTCTTCTATTAAAAGATAACATATTTTGTGTAACCGGCGCAAGTGGAGGATAACCCAAAGATTGCCGAGCAATAGAGGACAAAATACTAACAAACGAACCTTCATCTATCAACATTTGAGGAACATCCCAACCACAAACCTGTACTGTAATCTGGAAAGGAATGTAAGAGGGAATACGAGGTCCAGTTAGCACTCCCCAATCAAAATGGATGGCCTCATTACTTGGAGGGGGTCCTACAGGAGAAGGAGGAATACTCCTCGGCATGGGAGATTCTGTATCAACGAGAAAAACATGGGCAGTATTGGGTTTACTCTCTAGAAAAGAGTAGGATCAACCGATGGAGAGATCAGATTGACCACTTGGGTTTCATTCTCCAAGGGGAGAATGGGGTCAGTAGGTGGAAATGGATCGATCGCTTGGGTTTCACTCTCTAGCGGAAGAGTGGGATCGACTGAGGATGGGATCAGATCAACCACTCTGTTAACACTCTCTAAATGGAGAGTGGGATCGACCAAGGATGGGATCAATTGACCACTTTGTCAACTGGTTCAATTAAGGATGCGACCAGATTGACCACTTGATCAACTGGATTGACCGACGGGGGAACCAGATTGACTATTCCATCAACTATAGGTGGTTTGAGAGAAATCTTGCGATAAGCATCTGGAAGTTGAGGCTGTGAAATAGTCATGTCTTCCAGGAATTTTGAGGCTATAAGCAATGTCCCCCAATCTAATATAAAGAAAGAAATTAAATCTTTTTGTTTCGAAAATTTCACTAAAAACAATAATGAACTTTCTTAAAACAAAGAAACCCAAACTAAAAGTTTTCTTTTAAAGTGAACTATTAAGAAGAAATCTGATCTTTCCCTAAACAATTCTAAAGAAAACAAATGCTTTGTAATTGAAAGACACTCAAAGCAAGAGACTAATCCTTCAAAATCAAACAAAGAAAAGATGGCTAAAAGAAATTTAAAGAATGTCAAGCAGACTGTAAATAGATCAATATAGGCTCCAAAATCTCAATCTAGATGATCAAATCAAAACTGGGTCATCAAAATATGACAAGACCCAATCCAAAAAAGTTTAAAAACAAGTCCGTAGCCTAGGAGTAGAGTATAGTGCAAGAATTAGGTATTCTCGCAGGGTAGACACTGGTAGGGTGCGAGAAGTTTGCACTGGAACTAATAGCAGGCTGCAAAAATCAATGGTTTTTGCAGGCTGTAGAGAGGTACAGTGCGAGAATGTATGTAATCAAATAAATTTGGAAAAAGGGCAAAGAGTCTAAGTGAACTATTAGATCCAAAGAGTCTAGATGGATCTCCCACAGACTCAGAGACCAGAAATCAAGCAATCAAAGCAAGGGAAACTAGACTAACTAGGAAACAATAAGTTCCCCAGTGGAGTCACCAATTTTGTTATTGGATAAATCGGTAGGTGCAGACACTAACTGATCTCCCTAGATCCACCTATATCTAGAACAAAACACACCAGAACATGACGCTTTCCTTAAGTTTTAAATATTGAATTTACTAACTAAAGAGGGATAGGTGACATACCGTTTAAATGTTTCTTCCTCTTGCCATCGCCATCCTAGCTCTCTTCCAACACTCATACAATGATGATCCTGCAAAAGAATGCAACCAACCAAAGTGATAGTAATAGCATAAACTCAATATAAACCTATGTATGTGATCAAGGAATCATACAATAAAACACAACAAGCTTTATAGGAAAGAATCATATTACTGTATCATATTAAATGTGAAAGAGAGAT
>JASDQU011310542.1:38253-49764 GCA_032191745.1 Picea mariana | reverse complement strand
AGCTTGGTGTTCATCTTGATTATTGTTCAAGGCTACATAGATTCATGGCATGCTCTTAGCCATATCATTGACGGTGGTAGATTCTTGGATATTGTAGAATCTATTATTGTTCTGTTGTCTGTTTGGGCAGTCCCTCAATCGTTGATATTCTCCACAACCCCAACATTTTAAGGGTTCCTTCTTTAGGTTATCAATCTTTTTTGGGACTGTCTTAAAAGTTTTATTTCCACTTTGAGAGGGGAAAGTTTTCTGATATACACTTCTAGTAGGAAGGCTCCTTCTAGAATCTTTTCCACAATTCTTAAATCTTGAGGATTTAAACCCCTTCTTCTGATCCCGAACTACTCCTCTTCTTCCATTCCTCGTGAGGTCTTGTCTTACTCCCAAAATGTTCATAAAAATACCTCACCTTCTAGATAGTTTCTTATAAGGTATTTGGTTCATTGAACTCAATCCTGTCGTAGTAGGTCTCAGGTAACCCACTAATGAACCGTTTCATTTTTAATTTTTCATATTTTATGTAGGGTAAATATGTCAATAGTTCAAGGAATTTATTGACAAATTCATTTATGGTGAGCTTCCCTAGCCTCAATTCATAGAATTCCTTAGTCTTCCCATCCATGTATTTCTCAAATTGTTTCCATGACAAGTCCTTCTCATGGAATCCTTTCACATTCCTAAGGTCTTCCCACCAAATGGAATCCTTTCCATTTAGGTTAAAGATGGTTTTTCTAGCCTTCAAGTTTTCAGAGTAGTCATGGAATCTGAAGTACTTCTTTAAACCAAGAAGCCAAACTTCAACCTCTTCTCCCTTCATAATCTCTCCATCAAAAGAGGGTGGTTTGGATTTCTTGAATTCTTCAGGATCATGATTTTTGGAATGCTTCCACTTCTTTCCTTTCCTTTGAGAATGTGATCTTTATCTGCTACTAGAAGATCCTTCAGATTTGCTAGCTTCCTTTGCAGAGGACTCTACCTATGAGTGTCCCCTGCCTCTAGGTTGGGCCTTCTTCAAGGTGTTTCTCCCAGTGTGGTCACTTATGGAATCATGTTTTCGGATCTCAAGTGGACTTTGACTTCTCTTCTTATGGTGTCGGTCCACATGACTAGTTGTAGGTTCATGCTATAGTTTCCTCTATATGTTGGACAAGCTCTACAACAAGGCTACGTTAATTTTTGTTTATTTTTCTTTCTCATTTATCAATCTCTCATTGTCAGCCTTGCAACTCTATAATTCAGCCCCGAGGCTCCTTATAGTTTCAGCCAGATCTGGAGGGGTTTCCACCACCCTCCTTTCATCAAATTCTTCATCTCTATTGTGGGATCCATCCCCCACTTCATGACACTTCACTATTCTCTACTATTGAAGTTTTCCCATAATTTATTGACTACTCGAGTGTTGTCCAAAAACACTTATTGTTAGCTAACAGTCTATTAGTCCATGAACAATACATGGTTCAATTTCCTAAATGCACACATAGTAAAAAGTTTCATTCTTTTATTTAATAACATTTTTAACCAGATTTTTTAAGAAAAAGGTAAGGTAGAGTGTCACTCTTTTAAATGTACTCCAAATATAGTTTTTAAGCGACTCGTCCATGAGCCCAATTAGGTCAAGTCTTGTAACCATGCTCTGATAACAATTTGTAACACACCCATGATGGGGCGAAAAAAAAAAAAAAAAGTTGTCCTCCTTAAAGGAACATATCCTTTCCCTCTATGATTCCTAATTTGGGAATTCTTGGACTCAGCCCAACCTTCCGATCAAGGTTCTCTGATTCTCTATGTCAAAAAAAGACTTAGAGACCTAGATAGTCTCACCTCTTAATCAAACACAGGCCCTTCCGACTTCTAGTGCAGGTCTTATGATACCCACGACCTTCTCCTTTGTGCTTCAACGATGTATCGGAGCTGGTGTTAGCCCTTTTCTCTTGGCCCCTCCTCGGATGTGACCTTGGGCAATGACTTCATGCAAACACACAATTACGGGAGAGACTAAGGTGGTTTGAAACCAAAATAATTTTTGGCCTGCAATTCTCCTCGAGCATCCATGTGTCCTTTCTCCAAAATTGGGGTTTGGATTGCAGCCCGCCCTCAAATTTTTAAAGTTCACGCACCTCCAATCCCCACAATGCTATGGACCAGGGGGCTAAATTTTATTCATGGGCTAATTTTCCATGTTTTTCCCCAAAAACAAATTCACTATTCTAAAAATAATTTGCCCAAATTCTATAGGATAAAATTATTTTACCTTAAAAATCGCCAAAAATTTATACAAACTATATAAAATCCTTAGATATTTGAATATTTTTAAAAAAGTATCATCAAACATTTTATAGTTGGTGTATGAAGGATTAGTAATATTCACCAAAGTTTCAACATTTGAAAATAAATTTCCATCCTTAAAATCATCCCTGGCAATGGTACCGTCGATCTCCCGATATTGACGGTAGTTTCTAGATTTACAGTTTAGATCTTCCCTTTTCAAATCCACGGACTAGATTTTCCCCTCCTAAATCAATGGATGTGATCTCCTTCATGATTCCAGACTACAAACGTTTCAAATCTCAAACCCTGATTTCCTCCATACGTCAATCTTTTGGAGTTGACGATCTGTGGACACTTGTCCTCCTAAATAAATGACCCTACTTCTACTTCAGGTGTTTGGCCCTTTCAACTAGATCAACGGTCCTATGACCCTCTTCTTGATTGATGGTCGAGATATCCTTCAGGTCTCCAGACTTCTGAGATCTCAAATATCAAACTTCACCCCTTTTCCCAATGAATTTTATACAAAGGATATAATCTAATGACACATGTCCAATTGATCTGACGATCAAGGATTACTTCAGGTCTTTACTCGAAGTCCAAAGATTTTTTCTACCTGTCCTTTGGATCTAACAATCGAGGATTTCTTCTGGTCTTTACCCAAAGTTCACATATTTACACCAAGTCTCTTCTAAATCTAACGAATATGAATCACTTCGGGACTTTACCCGGAGTCCATAGATTTAAGCCACATCCCTTCTTAATCCGATGGCTATGAATTACTTCGGGACTTTATCCGGAGTCCATATATTCATGCCACTTCCCTTCTTAATCTACTGGCTATGAATTACTTCGAAAATTTATCTAGAGTCCAAAGATTCATGCCACGTCCCTTCTTAATTTGATGGCTATGAATTACTTCAAAACTTTATCCAGACTCCACATATTCATGCCATGTCCATTCTTAATCTGATGGCTATGAATTACTTCAGGACTTTATCTAGATTCCATAGATTCATGCCATGCCCCTTCTAGATCAGGCGGTCTAGATTCACTTCAGACGATCCGACACTGGATATTTACCTTAGATGATATGATGACTGAGATCTATTTTGGACAATCTAATGATTTAGATTTGATTTGGCTCTCCATCTCTTCATGCTTTAGGAGTCTCAAATATCAACTAAAAACTCTTGAATAGATTTCCCGAAGCTGTTGATATTTTGACACGTATCTGCTAGCGATCAATGGTCAGGATCCTACTTCAGGTGATCGGACGACTGATAATTACTTCGGCTCTCCAACTCTATGCACTTTGAGAGTCTCAGATATCAACTAAAGTCTATTACATATATTTCCATGGAATTCACGATCTGTTTCCACGTGTCCCTCTGGATCTAGCGGTCCAGATTCACTTCGGGTATTCAGGGTTCAGGAGTCTCAACTTTCAACTGAAAACCCTCGAGCATTTTCCTCTGAAGTGTGTGATCCATCACCACATATCCCTCTAGATCTGGAAGTCCATATTCATCTCTTGGTGATGGACAACCTCAGATTACTTCAGGACTTCAGAACTTTGGTAAGGTCCCTTCTCCTATGTTTGTCAAGTGATAAGGTTCATGCACCTTTCTTAGATCAGACAATTGTCGATCCTTGCCATTGTGATCCAATGACCACTATCTCTCCTCCTCCTGATCTTCTTTCCTACTCTAACTTAGAATATTCTCTAAGTTCTCGAAGGATTCGACCTTTTCTCCTCCTACGGGCTCATTTCTTGGATTTCGTCTGCACTCTTAAAAATGCTATCTCTTCTGATCTTGATCTCCTTTAAGATTTATCCATCCCATGCACTCCTTGCATTTCAGGGATCACTTCAAACTTATATCAAAAGTCAATGACGATCGATGGTTCATAGAAATTGCAGAGACCCAACATGTGTACTCTTTACCAGAGAGTTTGACCTCCGTAATCTAGAAAGTTCTCGCTCGATTCTAGTCTAACTAGGATCATTGATATTCCAGCCCAATGAGATCAACGATAAGGGTGAATTGCATGCCGCAAACTAGCATGTCCTCTATTTTCACCTTATTGCTCCACAGTGATTCCACACCCTCGATCTTCATTCATAGATCGATAGTTAATAGCAATTGCGAGGTTCAACTTGACTATTGTACAATTTGAAATCTCAGAGCCTCAAGCTCCAGGGTTCCTAGACCCAAGTTACATGGATATTCATATAACACTTGGGCTATGATCTCCGCTCTTAGTTGGGTTTTTGGTTAAGGGAATAGGCGCTAGTTCAAAGTCTCCTAGACTATTGGTCTGAAGGGAACACCTTCCCAACTCATAGATCTTTAAGCTCTGAATCAAGGCAAAGTAACTTGTGAGGTTACCAAATGGTAGCTATGCATGGAGGCTTGCTTTGACTCTGGAACGGTGATGTAAATTCCTAGGGAAAGGGCCTTCAAGTGATTAAACTAGGGCATGTGGAAAATAACACTGAAATATAGGTTCTCAAGGCAACGAACACATACTCATAACTTAATCATTTAATATAGAGAAAAAACCCTTTAAGATACATAAATACTTGCATGCATCCATTATTTACAATTCAAAGAATAAGGAAAGAAAACACTTATCATAACCATATAGCAGGATGTGACTACTAAAAGGGGTTCTCATTTCCACCCAACCATAGGCTCAATCACTCCCAATGGATTTATCACTGGACGACCCCGAGCTTAAGCCATGATTCTTTGAGATTCAATCTCTTACTTCTAGCTCAACGAAAGTTAGGGATGAAGGTTACTCTCCTTATCCCGATATAGAGATAGATAAGGACGAAGGTTACTCTCCTTCTCCTGGCTCAATCTCTATTTTTTGTGATCAGAACTCACTCTTCCACTTTCAGTCCTTCCTCAGACACGAGAGTTTCCTCTTTTGTCTCTACATTTTTTTCCGTAGGTCTTCCTCTACCCACCACACTTCCTTTCTTTCCTTCCTCAGCAAGGTTGTGTGTGGCTCAAATTCATAGTCCGTGGTCAAGTATGGGAGCCTTACGGATGGGAAGTCTGCCCCATCCCCTTATTAATGCTTGAGGAGGTCTTCCCGCCTACCATCCTGACTGTAATTCATTCTTATTTCAAAGGGTTTTTATGATTTGAGAAATTAATTCCATAATGGTACTAGTTTGTTGGAGGTTAATGCAACCATTCTGGGTCCCCTCCACCACCTTTCATAGAATTTGTGGTTTTCTCTTAGCACATCCCCTCTTTCAGTAGTCATACAACATGTAACCATTTTCTATTAAAATAACAAAATTTACATTCATCGACCTTTTGTACAAAGGTCCATCAAATCAAACATTGACACTTTTAGGTTTTCCATAGTTCCTTGGAAAATATAGTTATATTTATAGACTAGAGGAAAAATGGTGTTACAAACGTCACATAACTCCTCACGGTTAGAGAGTTATGGCCATGTGAAGTTGGAGTTTGGGCAATGGACCCAAGTTTGTTTTATGTATAATGGAATGTGTTTTAATATATTTGAAGGTAAGAATATTCTAGATGGATAGTACATATCATGCCATTTCCAGTGGTATGTGGAACATCACATAACTCCTCATGGTTAGAGATTTATGGCCATGTGAAGTTAGAGAACCCTCATGAGTCATCTAAAATCCCCAAAAGGTTAAAGTAGTCAAAGTGGTTGGAAAGAATAAATTATTTAAATAATAAAGTGAAGCGATTAGTGTACTATAAGTCAAAGTGGATACAAAATAAATTATTTAAATAATAAATTTAATGGAGAAATTACTAAGTGCACAAGCTGTTAGAAGTGGGTTAACCCTAAAATAAGGAAAGTGGGTTAAGATGGTTAAAAGGTAACCCCTTGAGGAAGCTACATGAAACTATAAATAAGAGGAAAGGATCTCTCATTTTAATCACACTTGAGAATATGGAATATCTACAATTTACTAAGGTAACGAAAGGATATCTGAGCTGAATTTCAGAGGGAAGGTGAAGTAGAGAAGTTTGAAATTCAAGGGAGGATAAATTATTTTGATGATGCTTTCTAAGGTATGTTATTTACAGGTCATCTTACCATTTTTGAAATAACATTTTTTATAGAATTATTCATACCGTAAAATTGGGATGCCTTTGAGGAAACATATCCAAGTAGTTGTGATCAAAATTTCCACTTGTGGGTCATTTTATTTTTGGAGTTACACTCCGTGGAAAATAGGGTTTGTGGCTAGTCCTAAAACTAGTCTAAAACAATTGGTTCGGGTAAAAATTTCCTAACTTATTAATAAAAAATCCAAATTCAGTAAGAACAAATTAATTGGTTATATTAAAGTATGTAGTATTTAGTGTACCATTTCTAGATCCATAAAACAAATATTATGTGCGAGGCATGCTCTACAAGTTCACTCTCTAGAATAATAAAAAATTCAACAAGGTATGTCATTTTTGCTATAACTCCTTTTATGAGAGGTTACAAGTAATGAAACCTGCAGTAATTGTATAAATGAAATTGAAGAACATTGTGGACTATTTTCAGATCTGTATTCATTACATGTATATAGTTATGATTATTTCAAGTTAGGGTTTTTGAATAATCCAAAATTAGCCATGTGAGACTAAAGTAAAGTTTGATGAAAATGCTAGTCTCTTGTTGTTAAAGTTAAGGAAGGTTTGAAGGTCTGTGATCATATACACTAGGTCTGTTATAGAGTTACAAATCATATTTGGATTATAAAATTGATGAGGGATTTTTGTGGAGGCACATGTTGGGTACATGGTTGAGACAAGTAGTTGATGAGTTGGCACATGCATGAGGTGTATAGTTTATGATGTTGGTACATCTTGATGAGTCATATTTTATGTGTATTTGATGCATTATTGGTACATATTTGGTGCATGGTTGTGTTACATAGGATAAGCTAACTAAGAGGGGTAGGGGGTGAATCAGTTAGATAAAAATTTCTTTCATTTTATTTAACAGATTACTCAATGAACACACTTACTATATGTCTTGCTACAAATCATTCAAATAAATAAATATACAATCACATAAGAAAACAATGACACAAAGATTTTCATGAGGAAACCCAAAAGGGAAAAACATCTTCTTCTTATAAATGAAAGGCAAGCTCCAACTCCTCTTTACATTCTTATTTTATCTTAGCTACAACCCAGATGAGGCTGCTACCTCTGTTTCTTCAGCACCTACTAAATAGAAGCTACAAATCCCAGATGTACAAGCACCAACTTGTACAAGAGACTTTTACAATCTCCCCTTGCTCCTCCCTACCTCCTTGAAATCATTCTTTGTCATAAAGAACCTACAAACCAACTCTGTATCTTCTCTATCAAACATTAAACATTCAAATCCTCTATGCACAATTCATTCTTGACTAGACCACTTAGATTTATCAATCCGTGTATGTGTCTTACCTCCTCTGTCTTTTCTCTTCCTCAAATTTTATAGAGCCATATATCTCCCATAATCCTCTCACACTCTTTTCTTGCAACCATCACTTTATATATCTTCATGTATCATCAACGCGTACAATCGAACCCTCAGGCTTCAAAGAATTAGTTACGGTAACTTAATAACTTCATTACAGTAATTATTATTGGCCAAGACATCAAGACGAATGATATCCATATGATCAGTTTAAATATTTAACTAGCACTGTTCGATGAACATACAACTATTTTTTCGGCATTTCACATTTTGGTGTTTCGACACTTCTGTGATGAAGTGTTTCGACACTCCAAGTCCCGATCTCCGTTATTTCGACGTTTTGCATTTTGGTGTTTCGAAATTTCTCATTTCGGCATTTTGGCATTATTGTGATGAAGTGTTTCCACACTCCAAGTCTCAATCCCCAGTATTTCGACATTTCACATTTTGGCGTTTCGTCATTTTGCATTTTGGCATTTCGACATTTCTGTGATGAAGTGTTTCAACATTCCAAGTCCTGATCCCCAGTATTTCGACATTTCGCATTTCACAATTTCGACATTTATGTCATGAGTATCGTTGACACTTCCAACTCTCGGTATCTGGAACTCCGAAATGGAGTCAGATCAATGTTCCATGATCTCCCTTTGATCAATGACTCAGATTAAGTCATGGTTTTGGTATTTCGGCATTCATGACTTCATGATGTTGAAGTTTTTTCTTACCATGCAAAAATCCTGAAATAGAAACTCCCAGAATGATGTGTTTGTTAATATCCGATCTCCGAAATTCAAGTTGTGCCTGTGCAAACTGATCCACAGTAATCTCTAATCTTAGAAATTCAACCTGTGCCTGTGAAAATTGATCCACGGTGCCTGTGCAAACTAATCGACGATGCCTGTGCAAACTGACCAACAAACTCCCCCTTTGGCATTGTTGGAGCATTTGACTGCAATCCCTACCAACAAACTCCTGTGTAAACTGCAATCCCTGCCAACAAACTTCCCCTTTGGCATTGATGGAAAACCTTAAATCTATTCTCCCCCTTTTTGATATCTATGGAAAAGGAATCAACCATACTCCCCCTAAGAAAACAAAACTACTTTCAAATATGTATCATTTCAATAGCAACTCCCCCTATCAATAATAGTCAATAAACATGTGGAGTCTGATTTTATAATGAAACGCTTGCAATCTTTAAGAATGAAATGAAATTACAGAGGGTAAACCCACAACTAATCCCTAAGACTTTCAAATTGCATTTTAGGTAAAGTTTTAGTAAATACATTTGCAATCTGATGCTTTGTGCCAACATATTCCACTTTAATAACTTTAGACATAACCTGGTCTCTTAGAAAATGAAATTTAATGGGAATGTGCTTTGTTTTTGAATGCATAACAGAATTTTTAGAAATACTAATTGCACTGGTATTATCACAAGAAGATAGGTATACGTTCATCATAATGAATACGTATATCTTCCAACATCTGTTTCATCCATAGAACCTGAGTGAAACAAGCTGTAGCTGCTATGTATTCTGCTTCAGCAGTAGACAGAGACACTGCTGATTGTTTTTTACTTGACCAACTTACAAGACATCCTCCAAGAAAAAATTCTTCTCCACTAGTACTCTTCCTGTGATCAACACAACTTGCCCAATCAACATCAGTGAAATCATATAAATCAAGTTGATTACTTGTAGGATACCACAAACCATATTATGTTATCCCCTTAAGATATTTGAAAATTCTTTTGACTGCAAGTAGATGAGAAGTTTTTGGTGAAGCCTGAAACTTGCCAACTTGACAAACTGCATGCATAATATCAGGTCTTGTAGCTGTAGCATAAAGAAGACTACCAATCATAGATTTGTATAATGTCTGATCAACATATTTAGTATCATCAAACTTACTTAATTTACAGCCAGTGACCATGCGAGTGCCAACTGGTTTAGAATCTTCCATCTGAAATTTCTTAGGAAATTCATTTATATACTTGGTTTGAGAAATGGAAATACCTTTATCATATTGAGTAACTTGCAAGCGTAAGAAAAAATTTATTTCTCCTAGCATGGACATCTCAAACTCTTTCTGCATACTGTCAGCAAACTGTTTATTGAGTCTATTATCATCACTACAAAAAATTATATCATCTACATATATCTCAACAATGATCAGGCTATCATTTTCTTCTTTAATATATAGGTTACTATCATTGTTACCTTTCCTGAATCCTTGCTGCCTCAAGTAATTGTCAAGTCTGGAATACCAAGCCCTTGGTGCTTGCTTCAGCCCATACAATGCCTTTTTAAACCTGTAAACATATTGTTCTGCTTATTGTACCTGAAAATGCTCTTGTTGTTCCATATATACTTCTTCCTATAAATAACCATTCAAAAATGTAGACTTTACATCCATTTGGTAAACTTTAATGTGTTTAGAACTGGCATAAGCTAGAATCAGTCTAATGGATTCCATTCTTGCAACAAGAGAAAAAGTTTCTCCATAATATATTCCTTCTACCTGTGCATACCCTTTACAAACCAATGTAGCCTTGTTTCTAGTTATTTTACCCGCTTCATCCATCTTATTTTTGAAAATCCATTTAGCCCCTATGACATTCTTATTCAAAGGTCTAGGAACCAATTCCCATGTCTTATTCTTTTCTATTTGACTAAGTTCTTCATTCATTGCTTTTATCTAATATTCATCCTTAATTGCTTCTTCAATACTTTTGGCTTCAATTAGAGAAAGTAAAGATACATGTCCATGAGTTGAGGTGGATTCTTGTCTTCTTCTTCTTGTTCCAACACCTACATTTAAGTCATCAAGTATTAGTTCTTAAGGATGATTTTTTAGTATTCTCTTGCTTGGAGTCTTTGATGGAGTCATGCTTTTGGATAGAGTTGTGTCCTATATCAAAGTAGGAATTAACTGTTCACTTTCAACAGCCTTAGTTTCTTTTGTTTCACTTACTTCTTCATCCATCTTATGTTTGTCATATATTTCATGTATTTGTTGAACCTTTTGTTTAGATTTAGACTTAAAAAATGAAGACTCATCAAACCTTACATCTATAGATTCAACAATATTTCTTAATATGAAATTATAGCATTTATAATCCTTTCTTGAACATGAATATCCAACCAATATACCTTCATCAGTTGTTGAATCTAATTTTCCCAGATATTTATCAATTATTTTAATGTAACACTTGCTCTTAAAAATTCTAAAATGTTTTATGTTTGTTGGTGTTCCTTTCCATAATTGATAGGATGTCTTATAATTATTATTTCTTAGCAAAATTCTATTCAATATCTGTACAATAGTGTGAACAGCTTGAGGCCAAAACATGTCATTCAATCTGGACTCATTTAACATTGTTCTTGCCATTTCCATAACAGTTCTATTTTTTCTTTCAACAACACCATTTTGTTGAGGTGTTTCTATAACAGAGAAATGTCTTTTAATTCCATTTTCAACATAGTAATTGTTAAATTCTTTTGATACAAACTCTCCTCCATTATCTGACCTTAAGCACTTAATCTTCATATCAATTTCATTTTCAGTCAATTCTTTGAAAACTTGAAAATAGGTAAAAGTTTCAGATTTCTTTTTCAACAAAAACAACCAAGTCATTCGAGTAAAATCATCCACAAATAATAGAAAGTATCTTTCACCATTTAGACTTGTTGTCCTCATAGGTCCACATACATCATCATGTATTATTTCCAAAGGTTTTGTTGTAGAATATTCCTTTGTTTTAAA
>JASDQU011310542.1:24574-38203 GCA_032191745.1 Picea mariana | reverse complement strand
GTAAAATCATCCACAAATAATAGAAAGTATCTTTCACCATTTAGACTTGTTGTCCTCATAGGTCCACATACATCATCATGTATTATTTCCAAAGGTTTTGTTGTAGAATATTCCTTTGTTTTAAACTTGACTCTAGTTTGTTTACCATGTTGACATTGTTTACAAATAGAGTTGGAAAGATTCTTTATGACAGGTAAGTTCCTTATTGCCTCTTTTTTATTTAATTGAATCATATTGTCAAATTTAATATGTTCAAGTCTTTTATTACATAACCAACTTTCATCTTCGTGTCCAAGATAGCAAATTTCATCCTTCTCATCTAAACTGTATATGTTACTTGATGTCCTTGTAGCTGTTCCAACTAACTGATTTGTTTCAACATCCCTAATTTGACATTGTTTACAATCAAATATCATAAGATGCCTTTTATCACATGCTTGAATTACACTCAACAAGTTATGTTCCATATTTTCAACCAGTAAAACATTTTCAACCATTATGTATTTGTTCAAACAAACAAAGCCTCTTCCAACTATTCGAGCTGATTGATCATTACCAAATGTGACTAAACCTTCTTTTCTTTCATCTAAAGAATCAAAGATTTATTTTCTGCATGTCATATGTTTTGAGCATCCACTGTCCACACACCACTTAACTTTATGATTAGCTTGTAAAACAAGTTTGCACTCTACAATTTTTAAAAGATCATTCTTCCTTTTCCAATAACTAGTTTTCTGATTTGTGTATTGGTTTATAACATATTTTTGGAAATTCATTGGACATTTTCTTGAAATATGTACAAAGTTATTACACCTATAGCATTCAACTTCAAATTTCAAAGCATCAAATCTGTTATATGAGTTGTTCACATTGTTTTGAATAGATTTATCATGTCTTGTTTCATATTCAAATCTAGATATCCCATGACTATTATGTGCACTTATGTTTCTTAAAAAAATGTTAAATAAAGTTGCTTTGTGTCCATACTTATAATAGAAGAAACAATAGCCTTCAAACCTGTTTTGATGTCTACCATAACTTCTTCTATGCATTGTTGAAGCCTGATTCTCTTCTTTCCTTTCTGATTCAATATTCTTTCTAGTAATTTTCTTATGATTATCCTCTGTATGTTCTTTCTCAACACTTGAACTAGAACATCCATTGGTTACTGTAGATTTATAACCAATTCTAGTCTTATCATATGTTGATCTTTGACTAGAAATAATTTGATTCAACACTTGAGAACTATGATTCATGTTATTTTCTTGTACTTTCTTTCTTAATGAGACTACTTCAATTTTTAANTTCATTTTCCTTATCCTTTTCTGCAAGCATTTGAGTTAGAGATTTTTCAGTCACTCTAGCCTCTTCTATTTTAAGCTTTAAGTCAACTAACATGATTTCAGTGCTCTCAATCAAACCATTTGATTTCTGTAATTCAAATTCTAGTTTATCAATTTCTCTTTTGAATTGTTTACATTCTCTTCTTACTTTCTTTAGTTCAGACAAAGAACTTACAAGTTCAGCTTCCAGGTCAACTTCACCTTCTTCTTCTTCAATAAGTTCATCATTCTGATTTTCCATAGCCATGAAAAGTCTTATATCTGAAATTTCATCTCTTTCATCTATATCTGAGGACTCACTATTATTTTTGATGAATAGACTTTTCCTTTTATAAGAATTTCTTCGAAATGGCTTCTTATACATTTTCTTATATTCTTTGGTTTTGATGTTACTTTCTTCTTCTCCATCAGAATGTTTATTGAAAGGACACTTAGAGGAAAAATGCCCTATTCTACCACAATCAAAGCACTTGAGAGGAAGTTTACCTTTGTACTTGCCAATACCTCTTTTTAGATTTTTGACAAAGTTAGCTTCTTCCATGTCTTCTTCTGAATCCTCATGATTACTGGTTTCTATTTCAACCTTTTTCTTGTCCTTCTTTATTGCCTTGAAATTTGCTTCCTTATTGGAAGGATTCTCATTTGATGTCCTCATTTCATATGCCGTTAGTATTCCTTGCAACTCATCCATTAATAAAGTAGCAATATCAGTTCTTTCTTCTAAAGAAGATATTTTGGGATCAAATCTTGCAGGTAAAGATCTAAGCACTTTTTGTACAATAATACCATTTTCAACTGTTTCTCATAAACCTCTCATAGCATTGACTACTTCATCAATACATAAGAAATAGGTAGCTATATCTTTAGATTCTTACATCTTTAAACTTTCAAATTGAATTATATCTGATTGTAATTTAGCATTATTTACCTTAGTATCTCCTTCATATACCTTCTTCAGTTTGTCCCATAACTCTTTTGCTGACTCACAATGAATTACTTTAACAAATTTTGAACCTGCCAATCCTCCAAGTATTGCATACATAGCTTTAGGATTACTTTCATAGAATTTCTTCCTTGTAGCATCTATTGGCACTGTTGCTAGAGTCTTATATTCATTCAACACAGCTTTCCAAACATCTACTCCTTGAGACTACAAAAACAACTTCATGCTAATACTCCAAAAAGCATAATTATGTCCATGAAACAAAGTTAATCCATGTTTAGTAAAATCAGTTTTCTTATCCATTATTAAGGATCAAACTTCCAGTGATTAAACTGAATCTTGAAGCAACCTGCTCTGATACCAATTTTTACACAGGATAGCCNATCATTCAAATAAATAAATATACAATCACATAAACAAACAATGACACAAATATTTTCATGAGGAAACCCAAAAGGGAAAAAACTCTTCTTCTTATGAATGAAAAGCAAGCTCCAATTCCTCTTTACATTCTTATTTTATCTGAGCTACAACCCAGATGAGGCTGCTACCTCTATTTCTTCAGCACCTACTGAATAGAACCTACAAATCCCAGATATACAAGCACCAAATTGTACAAGAGACTTTTACAGTCTCCCCTTACTCCTCCCTTCCTCCCTGAAATCATTATCTGTCACAAAGAACCTGCAAACGAACTCTTTATCTTCTCTGTTAAACATTAATCATTCAAATCCTCTCTACACAATTCATTCTTGACCAGACCACTTAGATTTATCAATCTTTGTATGTGTCTTCCCTCCTCTGTCTTTTAAATTCCTCAAATTTTACAGAGCCATATATCTCCCATAATCCTCTCACACTCTTTTCTTGCAACCATCACTTTATATATCTTCCTGTATCATTAGCACGTACAATCAAACCCTCAGGCTTCAAAGAATCAGTTACAGTAAATATATAACTTCCTTATAGTAATTATTATTGGCCAAGACATCAAGACAATAAATATCCATATGATCAATATAAATATTTAACCAACACCGTTCGATGAACATACAACTGTTTTTTCAGTGTTTCACATTTTGGCTTTTGGGCACTTCTGTGATGAAGTGTTTCGACACTCCAAGTCCTGATCCCCGATATTTCAGCATTTTGAATTTTGGTGTTTCGGCATTTTGCATTTCGTCATTTCAACATTTCTGTGATGAAGTGCTTCGACACTCCAACTCCCGATCCCCAGTATTTCGGCGTTTCAGCATTTCGCATTTCAACGTTTCAGCATTTCTATGATGAAGTGTTTCAACACTCCAAGTCCCAATTCCCGATATTTCAGCGTTTCACATTCCGCAATTTCGACATTTCTATCGTGAGTATCCTTGACACTTCCAACAACTGGTATTCGGAACTCCGAAATGGATTCAAATCAACGATCCACGATCTCCCTTTGATCAACGACTCAGATTAAGTCATGGTTTCAGTATTTCAACATTTAGGACTTCGTGATGTTGAATTTTTTGCTTACCATGCAAAAATCCCAAAATAGAAACTCCCGGAATCTCGAAATAGAAACTCCCAGAAACATGTGCTGGTTAATCTCTGATCTATGAAATTCAAGTTGTTCCTGTGCAAACTGATCCATGGTAATCTTCGATATTTGAAATTGAAGATGTTCTTGTGCAAACTGATCCACGGTGCCTGTGAAAACTAGTCGACAATGCCTATGCAAACTGACCAACAAACTCCCCCTTTGTCATTTTAAAGTTTAACATTAATGACAAAACCAAGTACTATGAAAACTGCAATCCCTGCAAACAAACTCCTGTGCAAACTGCAATCCCTACCAACAGGTTGATGCACTTGTTGATGGTACAGGTTGAGGTCCAGGTTGGTGCATGGTTGATGGACTTGTTTACGGTACATAATGATTACATGTTGTTTGGTATAGGTTGGTGCATGGTTGATGCACGTGTTTATGGTTTAGGTTCATTATAGGTTGATTGGTATAGGTTTACATAAGTATATCTAATAGTGATACTGTCATAGTGGTTCTATCATTCTACTTATATTTCAGAGTGGTTGGATGGGGAAAGGAAAGGTAGTTGTAGCCACCGTCCAGTTGTAGTTGAAGAACATAGGAGGTTTTAGCCTCCTTCTGGTTGTAGCCAAATAATTGGGGAGTTGGATCTTCCCTTAGGTTGTAGCCTGAGAAACTACGGGGTTGTAGCCTCCTTCTGGTTGTAGACATAGAATTAGGGTGCTGGAGCTTCCTTCAGGTTGTATCCTGAGAAATTAGGGGGTTGGATCCTCCTTCCAATTACATCTGGAAAACAAAGGAAGTTGATGCTTCCAATGAATGTAATTCTTAAAGACATATAAGAAAAAACATTATGTGGTTTTCTCCCACTTTGGGTTTCCATGTAAAACAATGGTGTACTTCAAATGTGTTTGATTTCTCATTTGTTCATTGTTTATTTACTCTGCAACTATTGGATGATAATTCTACATTGATATAGAACTTTCATTTTATGGTGAAAAAGGATTGAATTGATCTATTACTGATTCACCCCCCCTCTCAATAATCCAACACATCTATCATTTTTCCTTTTAGAATTTGAGTCCAAAAACCCTCCCATATCATTAAAACATACGAATATTCTATCCATGTGAAATTTAAGTGCATACAGAAACAATATGAAAAAATTTCAACGTTGGCCCCATTCGCAAGGACATATTTTAATTGTGTTGATTAAATAGTGAACGAAAAAAGAGGGATTTTTCATCACATCTATGACACAGATACATTAATGTATAATATACAATGTAGAACCTGAAATAAAAATAAATAAAGGCTGATGCAAACTTAAAACTTGTGTCAACGAATTTGTGCACTAATTTGAAAGAAATATAAGATTTATGTTTTACATGATGAATTGATGATGGAAACAAGTGGGCATGTGAGACAAATTTGAATCCAGAAACCCTCCCATATAATTAAAGAATGAAAATAGTCTATCCATGTCAAATTTTAGTGCATAAAGAAACAGTTTGAAAAAATTTCAACGCTGGCCCCATTCGCAAGTCATTGTTCCCATGTCTAGTCCCGGTACACTGTATTTTCATTGTTCCTTTTAAAATCCATTTGACAGTACACATGTTCCCACATCCAGTACTGCAAGGACATATTTTTTTTGTGTTGATTAAACAATGAACAAAAAAATAGGGATTTTTCATCACAACTATGACACATATACATTAATGTATAATATAGAATGTAGAACCTAAAAGAAAAATGAAGAAAGGCTAATGAAAACTTAAAATTTGTTTCAACCAATTTGTGCACTAATTTGACATAAATATAGGGTTTGTGATTTACATGATGAATTGATGATGGAAACAAGTAGGTGTGTGAGTCAAATTAGAGTTCAAAAACCCTCCCATAGTGTTAAGGCATGTGAATAGTCTATCCATGTCAAATTTCAGTGCATACAAAAAGAGTTTGAAAAACTTTCAATGTTGGCCCCATTCGTAGGTCACTGTTACCCATGTCTAGTCCTAGTACAATTTATTTTTGTTGTTCCTTTTAAAATTTGTTCAAAAGTACACAAGTTCCTGCATCTAGTACTGTAAGGACATATTTTATTGTGTTGATTAAACAATGAACGAAAAAGAGGGGCTTTTCATCACAAATATGACACAGATACATTAATGTATAATATACAATGTAGAACATGAAATAAAAATTAAGAAAGGTTGATGGAAACTTAAAACTTGTGCCAACCAATTTGTGGACTAAATTGAAAGAAATATAGAGTTTATGGTTTACATGATGAATTGATGATGGAAACGAGTGGGTGTGTGAGTAAAAATCGAGTCAATAAACCTTCCCATATTTTTAAGGCATGTGAATAGTCTATCCATGTCACATTTTAGTGTATACATAAATAGTTTCAAAAAATTTCAACGTTGGCCCCATTTAGAGGTCACTATTTCCCAGGTCTAGTCCTAGTACAATGTATTTTCATTGTTCCTTTTAAAATTAGTTCGACAGTACAGTTGTTCTTTCATCTAGTACTGCAAGGACATATTTTTGATGTGTTGATTAAACGATGAATGAAAAAGAGGGATTTTTCATCACAACTATGACACAGATACATTAATGTACAATATACAATGTAGAACCTGAAAGAAAAATGAAGAAAGGTTGATGCAAAATTAAAACTTGTGTCAACCAATTTGTGCACTAATTTGAAATAAATATAGAGTTTATGGTTTACATGATGAATTTATCATGGAAACAAGTGGGTGTGTGAGTAAAATTTGAGTCCAAAAACCCTCCCATATCGTTAAGGCATGCGAATAGTATGTCCATGTCAAATTTCAGTGCATACAAAAATAGAATGAAAAAATTTCTATGTTGGCCCCATTCACAGGTCATTGTTGCCCATGTCTAGTCCTAGTACAATGTATTTTCGTTGTTCCTTTTAAATTTGTTCGACAGTACACAAGTTCTCGCATCTAGTACTGCAAGGAAATATTTTTATTGTGCTGATTAAACAATGAATCTAAAAAGAGGGATTTTTCATCACAACTATGAAAAGAATACATTAATGTATAATATACAATGTACAACATGAAATAAAAATGAAGAAAGGTTGATGCAAACATAAAACTATGTCAACCAATTTGTGCACTAATTTGAAAGAAATGCAGGGTTTATGGTTTACATGATGAAATGATGATGGAAACAAGTGGGTGTGTGAGTCAAAATTGAGTCCAGAAACCCTCCCATATTGTTAAGGTATGTGAATATTCTATCCATGTCAAATGTTAGTGCATACAGAAACAATTTGAAAAAAATTTAACATTGGGCCCATTCGTAGGTCACTGTTTCCCATGTATTTTCCTAGTACAATTCTTTTTCATTGTTCCTTTTAAATTTCATTCGATAGTACACACATTCCCACATCTAGTACTGCAAGGACATATTTTTATTTTGTTGATTAAACAATGAGCAAAAAAATACATATTTTCCATCACAACTATGACAAACATACATTAATGTATAATATACAATGTATAACCTAAAAGAAAAATCAATAAATTATGATGCAAACTTAAAACTTGTGTCAACCAATTTGTGCACTAATTTAAAAGAAATATAGGTTTTATGGTTTACATGATCAATTGATGATGGAAACAAGTGGGTGTGTGAGTCAAATTTGAGTCAAGAAACCCTCCCATATCGTTAAGGAATGTGAATAGTGTATCCATGCCAAATTTTAGTGCATGCAAAAATAGTTTGAAAAAATTTCAATGTTGGCCCCATTCGCAAGTCATTGTTTCCCATGTCTAGTCCTAGTACAATGTATTTTCTTTATTCCTTTCAAAATTCATTCGACAGTACACATGTTCCTACATCTAGTACTGCAAGGACATATTTTTGTTTTCTTGATTAAAAAATGAAGAAAAAAAGAGGTAGTTTTCATCACAATTATGACAGACATACATTAATGTATAATATATAATGTAGAGCCTGAAAGAAAAATGAAGAAAGTTTGATGCAAACTTAAAACTTGTGTCAACAAATTTGTGCACTAATTTGAAAGAAATATAGGGTTTATGGTTTACATGATGAATTGATGATGGAAACAAGTGGGTGTGTGAGTCAAATTTGAATCCAAAAACCCTTACATATCGTTAAGGAATTTGAATAGTCTATCCATGTCAAATTTCAACACATACAAAAACAATTTGAAAAAATATCAACGTTTTCCCCATTAACGGCTTATTGTTTCCCATGTGAATGAAAAAGTCCCATTTTTCATCACAATTATAACACACACACAATAGATTAAGCAGTCGATTCAGCGGTAGCCCCAACATCATTGATAAGTCATGGGCCAAAGTCCCATGTTTTCCAACAGTTTCAACAAAGATTCTATATACATGACAAACACATTCATCGAAACTTCGTTGATGCAAATACTATGACAACAATGATGACATCTACGATCATGATGGTATGAAAATGAATGAGCTTCTCTTGGTTTCAAGAATAATGTATCCTCTACTAAACAAGGCCAACCACGTGAAGGTGGAATCTCATATTGCCCCTCCCCTCCCCCTCACATCACTCTCAATTCCCCAATACCCAATATATAAAATAAAAAACAATCAAAAGAAACATAGCTGTAATATTCATGCAATATAGAAACAAAAAAAACAAAAATTAATGAATGTAAATGAAATTATGTGTTTGTAAATGATATTTTTAGTTTACCACATACTCTAGTATATTGGTGACTATTTTAGATTTCACATAATAATTAAACAACGTGTAACATAGGATATACAAACGTATAAAACTTAAAAACATGTAATTAACCCATCACATAAGTCAATTATTTTAAGAGAATAATTCATACAAATTAAAATATATAGTCACGTACCTGATCCAAATAAACATCTATATCATCCTTATTATGTATCTTCTTTTTCATCGAGCTCGACATATGTATCATCATCCGGTTCAGAAACAGTTTTTAAAGGATAGAAGATATCATCATCATCAGCAATGTCATTTTCGAGCATATTTTCATCGACATCATCATTAAGAATTGCATTGTCTCCTACACCTGGATCATGATCTTCTTCATCTTCTTCATCTGTCAACCCTGCATGATATTTCAGGTATGTATGATCTGGTGAATCCTCTTCTTATTCAATATCATATTCTTCACGTACATGAGTATACTTAATAGGCTTTCCCCTTGGATCATATCTAACAAAAACTGACCAATCCCTCTCACCTGGAACATTTGAGTAAAAGACCTGTTCACATTGGCTTGGAAAAACATAGAGAACGTGTCTTCTTTCAAAAATCATTGTTTTAATCATCAAAAATTCATTGGCATACTGAATAATAGTTATTTCCTCATCACGTTCATGCATTCGTGACCTATACCATTTGACATCGAACATAAATAATTTGAAGGAATTAATGTCACACTCAAGTATATAATTCATATACCCATAGTATTTATTTTCATATTCTTGGGAATGTCTATCACTCCTAGAGGAAACATTAGTGACCTGGAATACTGTAGTTATCCCACTATCATAATTTTTCCTAGTTTCATCCAACTGTTTTATGAGAAATTTACGACCATTGCACCACATAACCTTGCAGTGTTTCAACTGCAATATGCCAGATATGTAATAAATGCATTATCAATTAATAAATTAAAATATAATTTATATAACTTGGAAAGTATATGAAGAGGATAGTACACATGTAGTCACATTAATATAATGTAAAATAACTGAATAAAATGGGTGAATTTTCTTGCATGCCCATCTTTCAAAACATATGCTAAATCAATTTCCCTTTCTGTAACATTGGCATCTCTATTATGATGAGCTTCTCTAACAAATTCAGATAGTCTTTGCCATGATAATATACCACCATGATGTTGTTTACATCTTTCAATCCATACATTCATCCATTCAAGATTTTTTGCAATGTATAAATGCAGTGCATCCCAATCTTGAGCAACTAAATCAAAAAATCATAATTCACCAATATTAAATATTAATTATAACGTCCATGGTAGATATTAATAATTTATGAAATAACATATATTAATATATTAACGAGTATGATCATATACACAAAAAATGAAAAATTATATGTATTTATTATATAAATATCCACAATTATTAATATATTAACTCTCATATTTTTCATTCTACCTTTCCCCAATAGGTACTCCTGATCTTCAAATTTTTTGATGGAGTTCACATCCCAAATGTGATCCACTGCATGCATAGTTGGCACTACTAATTTAGGAATATACTGACTAATATACACTGGATTGATATACCATATATCCCTCAATCATAGAACCCTCAGGACATGCTCTTTTTCTAACCAAATCCTTCAATGATTAAAATGCCACTCCACAATCCACATTGACCTTGTGTCTACAGGTCCACAAATTTCAATCTCCTCAACTTGGTGTATGAATTAGTGTTCTTGTGCATTCAAAAATGTTGGAGATATATACTTTTTCATTTCACACAATTGTCAAGGAATTTCCCTCTTCCAATACTTTATATCATCTTCATGGATTTATTTTAATGAAAACCATCTACATGAGATCATGACACAAAAAAATAACACGTTTCAACATACCATAATATAATATATTACATTACAAGTAAAAAACATGTCATTAAGTACAACAACAAATTGAAAAAACATTTTGCATATAAATCACAACTATTCACCTAATGTATTTTCCACGATCATATATAACTTGTTTGACGTTGTTTTCATAGTTGTTTGGGAGAGATAGCGGTAGAACATACTCTAAAAAAAACAATGAATCATTATTTGTTTCGACCAAAGTAGAAAAAAAANTAAACTATGTATAAGGCCAATATATATAAATATGTATAGCAAAATCATTACCTTAATGGAGGTATGCCACTGATGTGTTTTTACCCCACCAAATTCACCTTTCTTTGTTAAGATATTATTTATGATTGAAGCAAAACTCGTGGGAAATTTAATTATTTGAATGACCTCTTTTACATCATTGTGTTTTTTCTCTGTTAATAACCATGGAAGGTTATCTCAGTCTAGTACATCTCTATTTGATTGGATCAAGATTCTCTTTGCATGATTGGTTTCCTGAATGTCAATACAAATTTTGAAATTTTTTTCTTTATCCCTCCTACCATCTATGATTCGCCATAACATTTATGTCACATTCTTCCCTATATGCATTGTATCAAACAAATGAGATATTTTTTTCTCCTCATAGTAGGGAAACCTAATTAATTGAGTGGGATAACATTTCATTCCTCGTGGAAGCCCATTATTAATACCTTCATGATGGTGGCCTTCATGAAGCATAAAAGAAATCACAAAAATAATTATCAAATATAGTAAAAAAAATCAATGATTAAAATAAACATTCAAAACATTACATGATATACGATACATAAACAAATTGTGTACCTTGATGATTTCTATTATATTCCAACCTCCATAGGTGAGGTGTCATTCTTTGTGGTTTTAAACTAGTCTCTTCTTTCCCATTGAAAATATGTTTTTCAGTAGTATGATACCAATGGTTCTTAGGGAGGAGATGCCTATACTCATCAAACACCACATTTCCTAAACTATTTGAATGATGATACTTCATATTAGGACCATAAACTAGACATGCAAATTTACCCTTTGTTTGAAGACCTACAACAGATGGATTAATGTCAATTATAAGATGAGATTATTTAAAAATTAAACATGCAACATGATATCTTTAAAAAAATATATAGTATTAAAGAGAAATAAAATGCTACATACCACAAAAATGTGTTAGTCTTGGGGAATCATGAATTGTCCATACAATTATTCCACAGAATTTAAATTTCTTCTCCCTGATTGGTTTACAAATGGCATACATATAGTGATGCCAACCCATAACTTTAGTAGCTCGTCGATAAGAGGCTCGATATATACATTCATATCATTAACTTGGTACTTACCTAATTGTTTTAAATTATACATAATTATTATAACCATTATATGTATATATAAGTAAATAAATAAACAAAATATATTATGCAAAAACTGAAACAAATGAAAATGTTACATTCAAAAAATTAATGTCAACATTATCATTGTCAACATTATGTCCTCCCTCTTTATTGACATCCAATAAGAAATGTTATTCTTGATAACAAAAATAGGCCACATTGAGTAAATAGACCTAAGCTCTCTGAATGGATTAACACTGTCACCTACCAATGAAAGCCTAACACTATGAGGTTCATCTTTGAAATCTGCCCATTTTTCCTCAAATTTCCTAAATTTATAACCATTGGTAGGCATTCAAATAAAACCATCTCCACTTTTTCTATGTGCATGGTAATCCATAAATTGTGCTATGCTTTCACACCTAAAAAATCACTGCAAACATGGAATTATGGGAATATGACAAAGAACCTTTTGAGACACCCTTTTTGTTACTTGATCAGTGCGATATCTATTGATAAGACATTGCAGGCATGCTATTTTTGAAGCATGTTGTCCATAATATATAATATCATCACTAGGACATGCATCTATAGTTTGATAATCCATTCCAATGTCTTTTATAATGGCATGCAAATCTCGATATTTGCGAGGTAAAATATTTGACGATGGTAACAAAAATTCACCTAAGAATCTATAACATAACAAATAAGTAGTTAATGTAAAGAATATAAATCATAAAAATTGCATTCTTATTTTACACTTTAATTAACACTAAAAAAAAATAGAAAAAAGTCAACATTTGTGTATAATATGAGATGAAACATATTACATACCTTAGGATTTGTGTCATACAAGTGTTTAAAAAACTATTCATAACCTTTAAGTTCACTAGAAGCAATGCAGCAGAGAGACGATTTACTCTTGAGCCTTCATAACATCATTTATTTTCCTTTTCTAATAGAGGTTTCATATAAATACCATCACTCTCCCCATCCTTATCTAGTTGAGCAAACAAACCTTGGATCATTTTATTTGTCCCATCATCTTCTTCCATGGGATCATTAACTTGATTTTTCCCATCATCTTCTTCCATGAGATCCTCATTTTCTTTATCATGTTCCTCATCTTATAAAACATCATTTCTACTAGTACTACTTGGAGCAATATTCTACAGAAAGTTAGGGGGAAAGGATAACTTTATAATTACAAACAATCATGCAAAATTAGTGTGTACTATAACAAATATTCAAACAATATATATACATATATATAATTTTATATAAAATTGACAATATAAAAGAAAATAATGAATATATAGATAATTACCATGGGACAATATTCATTTGATCCCCCCATCAATGTGCCCATATTTTCTACAATGTTTTGTAGCTGCTTCTATTAAAATTCTTACGGGACGTGTAAGGCAACATTTTTTGCAAGGGAAATAACATCTACCATCACCTTTTTCACCCACTTTACTTTTTTTCCTACCTCTAATATTCTGCGACATTCTTCTGCAAACAAATACTCTTTCTGAACCATCATTGTTATATCAAGATTGTCGCAATATATCTAATTCACAAAATATTTATAGATATTTTTCTCGTCACAAGAGCGATGAAAGTTGACCAAATCAATGTTGACTTTCTCAAAAAATATAACGATCAATATTGACTTTGTCAAATAGTGTTATTGTTGATACTAAGAGGGGGGTGAATTAGTATCAAGTACAATTTAAAACCTTTTTCAACTTATAATTAAACCATTCAATTATATCCAATGAGAAATTAACAATGGTA
>JASDQU011310542.1:0-24474 GCA_032191745.1 Picea mariana | reverse complement strand
AGGATCCACGTGACGTGCCACATACCACCGGAAAGAGAATGATGTATACTATCCATCCATGGGTGTTGTATCTTCATTTTCATTTTCCTTCATGTCCAAATAACTTCATCAATATTCTGGTCCAAAACCCATGACTAGGGTTGACATCAATGACAACAACCAATCTTCCAACAATAGTCAATGTCTATCATCTCTCTTACGAAAATAACCAAAGGTCATCTCAAGAGAAATGAGCATCCATTATCTTCGCGTTCATATCTCTTACGATGAACATCTAGGTTCATTGCAAAAGAGACAAATTCAGGCTGGATTTATTAAAAAATTGAAAAATTGAACTCTTTCTCTTGAATTTTGTGACGAAAGGGTACTTTTGTCACAAGTAGTCATCAATTTTTTTTCAATATGTAGTAGTGAGTGGAGTTTATCCCCCCATACTCTTTTATCATGGTCGATCTACATGCAATGATGTATTATATTAATGATAATACATATACAAAAATATTCTCATTGGCCTTTAGCATCTAGGCTCTCCAACCTAATTCAACACATAAGCCTCCTAACTTATAATAACTAGCTCACCAGCCTATAAAACACAAAATATACACAAAGGATCTTTAGCTTGAAAATCATGCACACTTAAGTTTGTTGCGCGGAGTATCCTGGAATGTGCACACTATACCATGGAAGGTGCATGCAAAATTATATCAACAACTCACCAGCTTAAGTGCATTTGTATTTACATTTATAGTTGGGTTTCAACCTAGGGGTATTACAGATGAAATATGAGGTAGAGGTTATGGAAAATCAGATATTACCAACACTAGATATTTCTTTAAAATGTACACCAGAAAGATGGGGGGGTACAAACAAGGAAAATATCAACAATTGGTTTAACTGCAAAAGGTTATTGCACATAAGATTTAACACAGAGAAGGAACACAAATATGAAGAGAAATATGAGGGATTTGGAAAACCCAAAGACCATGTAGAAAAGTGAATAGTTCAATGAATATTAGTACCATCAAAAGAATGGCCACACTGTTTAATTCACAGAGTAGAAGGAATTTTGAAGAACTAGTACACATAATAGGAACAATGCAGAGACACTGCTAACTGGGAAGAGATACAACAAAACTTTAGAGTTACATTTTCCTTTGAGAATGATAGTCCAGATATTGATACAATGTTGAAAGTGGTAAGAGACAAAATATTTGAAGAAACAGAGTTCGAAATACTCCTAGCATATCAAAAGTAGGATAGTCAGATAGTTAAACAATTGCTACACTATTATCATGTCGCAGAAGTAGAAGAACCAACAAAAGATAATCTGCGCAATATCCAAACCCCAGAAATGGAAGTTGAAAGGGAAGTATAAGTTCCTAAGATGGATTCATAGTATTATGGTGCACCTTTAAATATTAATAAGGTCAACATTGGAACTGCATAAAAACCAAAGATGGCCATTATTGGATATTATTGGGATAATCAGATAGTAGAGAGTATCACATAATTACTATGCAATTACAGTGACTTATTCCCAACAAAATTCTCAAGGATGAAAGGGATAGTAGGGGATATAGGATAGATGAATATCCCATTGATGCCAGAAGCAAGACCTATTAGGAAGAGGCCATACAGATTGACTCCAATATACAAAGAGAAGGTGAAGATAGAAATTGACAAGATGCTCAAATATGGTGTTATAGAACCTGTAGAAGAGTCAGAATGGATCAGTCTTATCCTGGTGCAAGAAAATAATCAAGGAGGAATTAGGATTCATGTAGATTTGATAAAATCAAATGATTTTTGGCTACATGATCATTTCCATACCCCATTTATAGATGAAGTTTTGGAGAATGCAGGGTGTCAAGAAGATTATTATTTTACATATGGATTCTCAGGATATCATCAGATTAAGATATAATCTGAAGATAAGCATAAGAAAAAAAATTATACATAGAAGGGATCATTTTAGTAAACAGTTATAACATTTGTATTGAAGAATGCACCAACCATTTTTTCAAGGGTAGTGGTAGCATCTTTTAAAGACTGTATTCATAAGTTTTTGGAGGTTTACTTGGATGATTGGGCAATGTTTAGTTTGTTGAATGATCATGTTGAAGTATGAAGGTTGATTTTGGATAGATACAGACAGTGTCAAATATCATTGAACATTAAGAAATGTATTTTCAGCACATCTTTTGGGAATTTTTTAGGACAAGTGGTGTGTAAACAAGGTCTGTTGATTGATCTTTCTAAAATTGTTGTCAGAATTAACTTACCACCACTAAATTCAGTGCTCTAGTTTAAAAGTACAATGGGACATACATGATATTATAGGAATTTTATAAAGGGATATTCACATATCACCACGCTAATTGATAATTTGTTGAAGAAGGATACTAAGTACTAGTGGAATGATGAATGCCATAAGAGTTTGGGCACTTTAAAGGAAAAAATGGTTACTATGCCAATTATGGTTTTCCCAGATTGGTTAAAGGAATTTCATGTTCATGTGGATGCATCTACAATTGCATTAGGAGCAGTATTAACCCAACCAGGAGAAGGTGAAATAGATCACCCTATTTCTTTTGCAAGTAGGAATTTGTTAGATTAAGAGTAGAACTATAATACTACGGAGATAGTAGGTATATCTATGGTGTATGTTTTTCATAAATACATACATTAATTCTTGGGAAAACACTTTTAGATGTTTATAGACCATTCAAATCTAAGATACTTAGTTAATAAGTCAGTGTTGGGGGGAAGGATATGCATATGACTACTCTTATTTCAATAATTTGACTTTGACGTTGAAGTTAAGATTGGAATATTGAATACATGACCATATCACTTATCTAGGATAACTAATGGAGAATAACCTAGTAACTTGGAAGACAACTTTCCAAATGCACAATTGTGTTCAGTATATATTGCAGATGAATATTTTGTTGACATTATTGATTTTTTGAGTACAATCTTTTTACCAAGAGAATTTAATACTGTCTATAAGAGACATTTGGTGGTCAGAGAGGGAGATTATCAACTAATTGTAGATCATTTATGCAAACTTGGAGAATATATCATCTTGAGGAGATGTGCGATGGAGCATGAAAGACCCATTATTTTTTCAGAAGATCATGAAAGTATTGCACGAAGGATTATGGTGGCCAACAGTTCATAAGGATTCAAAAGAATACTATCGAAAGAGTGATTTTTGTCAAAGAGTTGGGAATCCATCCAGGAGGGATGATATTCAACTGAGACCATAGGTTACTTTACAAGTGTTAAATAAATGGGAAATAGATTTTGTAGGTCAAATTAATCCAACTACAAGAAGATCAAGAGCCAGATAAATTATTATAGAAACATAATACTTGAAAAGATAGGAAGAGGTAGCACCAGTAAAGGATTGCAGTGTAGAGACAACAACACAATTTTTATTTGAGAATGTAGTGAGAAGGTTTGAATCTCTAAGAACATTGATGAGTGATCAGGGGACTCACTTTATCAATAATACAATTGAGGAAATGATTAAATAATTTAAGATACACCACCATAAGAGTACTCCTTACCACCCTGAAGCAAATGGAACAGTGGAATCCTTCAAAAATATTTTGGAGAATTCCTTAACCAAGATTTTTAATGTTGACATAGATGATAGGGATTGGAAGGTATCGACAGTACTTTGGGCTTATAGGACTACCTGCAAGAATCTAACATGAAAGAAACCCTTTAGAATGGTGTATGGAGAAGAGGCAGTAGTTCCCTTACATTAGTTGATACCAAGTCTTCACATAGAAGCAATCATAGATATGACAGAAAGAGGTGCAACGTAGGAAAGATTGGCTCAACTCATGAAATTAGAAGATGATAGAATCATGGAAGGTTTTCATCAATAGGTACAAAAAGAAAAGGATAAAGCATGGAATGATATACATATCTAGAAGAATAAGGTTAAGGAAGGATATATGGTTCTCCTCTATGACAGTAAATATTTACAGCACCCATGGAAGCTCATAATGCATTGGCTAGGGCCATATCAGATAAAGTCTATCACAGATGGTGGTGTTGTACAATTGTGAGATTTAGCAGGTAAGGAAATTCAAGCAACGATGAATGGTAGTCGACTGAAACTATATAAGGAAATTTTACCCACTAACTCTTAGTAGTTGCAACACAACAAGTAGAGTTGTACATATTGTAAATAGTAGGAGCTAGAAGAAGAAAAAAGAAGATAAAAGTAGAAAAACAAAGAAAATCCAAAAATAAGTAGTTAGAGAAATAAGTGATATACAAGTAGTTGGGAATGACAGTGCACAACATATAGAAAATGGTGTGAAATAATTCAATAGACTGCACATAGGGAAATTAGACACCGCGCAATGGAGTGAAGAAATAATCGTAAAAACAACAAACAAGTGAACAAAAAGGAACAAAAGCATTAGAAAATTAATGACAAGGTTTATAGAAAGGAAAAAGTTAGGATGGGTTCAACACTTAATTTTTTTTTATAAACTAAGAACTTGAGAGAAAGAACAGAGGGTGATTGAGTAAGAGAGATAGGAATTCACATGCAAGGAAAGTAATATGGCACCCTCGAAGGTTGGCGCTCCCGACCGATTTGTACGAGTGAACTGACAGTCAAGAAGGAAGAAGTAAATAATGGAAGAACTAGAGAGTTTTGTGGAGTTGGAGGATGTTAGGATGCCATATACCAAATCTATCAATCCCACCTTGATAGAAGAAGAAATATCAACCACAGTGTTATGACCCAATGCCTTAAAATTGATAAGAAATTAATAAATTCAGTCCACTTCGAGGAGGAAACCTCCTTTAAATTATATAAACTTCATAGCACAATATGATATGAGATAAGATTCCCCTAGAACTAGGTCTCCTTGATATATATATATATATAGGAGACACATGGTTACAATTATAATGAAAGAGTGCAAATAAGGGTTCTAGTCGACCTACTAGAAATGTAATAATTCAATATCTAAGGCATAATAAGGGGTTTTATACATATCATGGGGTTTTTTCTAGGGCTTAACATGTTTGTCCCCTTCAAACAAGTGTTTTCCTCAATAGTTGTCTAACCGTGAATGATTATGCATGAAGAACTCATCTTCCCATGTCACCTCTTCCACTAGTAGGTTCTTCCATTTGATGAGGTACTCTGTAATTGCTCGATTTATCATCTACTTAATTCTCATTTCAATAATTGTTTCTAGCTCTAGTATGATTTTCTCTTCTTCATTGAGCTCTGGTAAAATTGTTTGGACTAGGATCTTGTTTCCAATGACCTTCTTTAAGCAATAAAAATGGAATATTGGATGTACATATGAATATGGAGGCAGGTCCAATTTGTAAGCCATACTTCCAATCCTTTGAAAAACTTTATATGGGCCATAAAATGTGGTGTTAGAGCTCAAGGAATTGGGGTTTCATTGCTACATCTGATACACCTTGGAATTTTATATATAACTTGTTTTCTATGGAATTTCAGAAGGAACCCGTTGGATTATATTTAGTACACTAATCAAGGTACATGGGTTTAAAATTTCATCTCTTGAGGCTGTACACTTTCAGAGATATAGCCTATGTAAGATAGGGTTATGGAATTTTCTTGAATTTAGTCATCTCATAATTTTCACTATAAAAGTTTTTATCTAGAATTTCATACCTTGAAATCCAGCGGATATTCATATAAATTATCAAGGTAGCTATGATAAAAAAATCACTTTCTGGGTCATCCTATGTTTGTAGATACACCCTGTGGGAGATAGGGTATCTGACTAGTCCTATTAACTAGTCTCAAACAAGTGTCTCAGGTAAAACGGTCATAACTTATTCTTAGAGCATCCAAATTGAGTGATACAAATTGCATTGGACAATGTACATTCTATAGTACTTTGGTTACAAGTTTTAGAAATTTATATCAATTATTTTGTGTGAGGAACACTATACAAGTGAGATCTCCTGGAAAGGCCAAAAATCAGCAAGGTGTGGAGAAGTTACCATAAATTCCACTTGGCACATCCAATTTTGGTCAAATTGGTGGCATTGCAGGGAAGAAATTTCATATTATTACAAGTAGAAATTTTATACTTAGAAGGGCCAAAATGTTAGAAATACACTAGAAGGAAGGTCATCCAAGAGGAGAAACGCCAAATAAAGGTTTTTGAAGGTATGTAACATACAGTTGGCATAATTATTTTTGGAATATTTGTTTCAGGTGATTTTAAATTTATGATGCCTCGGGCCATGGACTTGGTGTAGTTTTAATATAGGAAGGAAGGGCCCTTTCCTCTAAAAGAAAACAACTTAAAGGAAAAATCTTAGTCAAACCCATTTATGAAAAATAAATGTTGGCCATACTACATGTAGTTCAGAAATGGCGCCCCTACCTAATAGGTAGACAATTCAAGGTAAAAACAAATCATGACACTTTAAAGTACTTTTTGGAACAAAGATTATCTTCAGAAGAGAAAAACAATGGGTTACAAATATTTTGGGTTATGACTTTGAAATTATTTACAAAAAAGGAGAACATAATGTTGTGGAAGATGCCCTTTCAAGAAAGAAGAAACAGAAGGTTCACTATTTTCTATTTCTATTCCACAATCATATTGGGTGGAAGAAGAAAGGATATAATGGAATCAAGATCAAGAGGTGTGTAATATCATTCAAAAACTACATGAAGACCCCAGTTCACTAGAAACTTTTGTTTGGAAGAATGATTTTTTATGGTATCATGATCATGTATACATATGTAAGAATACCCTTCTCAAACATAAGATCCTTTTGTAATTTCACACTTCTCCTATAGGGGGACATTCTAGATTCTTGAAAACATACCATAGAATTAAGAGGGATTTTTTGTGGGAAAGTCTTAAAAATGATGTTCACAATTTTGTGTCGGAACTTTTGGTCTGCCAACAGAATAAAGGAAAGACAATCAAGACTCTGGGTCTCCTACAACCATTAGATATACCAAGCCAACATTGAGAAGACGTTTCCATGGATTTTATTACAAGTTTACCAAAATTAGAAGGAAAGACCGCCATCATGGTAGTAGTGGATCGACTAACAAAGTATTTTTTTTTTTGTTTCTCTCTTTCTCATCCTTTTAATGCAATCACATTAGCAACAAAATTCATGGAAACAGTTCAAAACCCACATGGGATCCCCAAGATTATTTTAAGTGACAGAGACCTAATTTTCATGGGAAATTTTTGGACTGAATTATTTTCTTGTTTTGGTACTCAATTAGCGAATAGTTCATTTTACCACCCTCAATCTGATGGGAAAACTGAGATTGTGAATAAATTTCTAGAAGGATATATTTGTTTTTATGCATATGATAAATAGACACAATGGTTCAAGTGGTTTCCCTTAGCGGAATGATGGTATAACACATCCTTCCATACTTCATCAAAAATGTCCCCATTTCTGGCACTTTATGGGTATCATCCTCCATCCATAACATTACCCTTGAAAGGGAATACAAAGGTTCAAGCAGTGGAGGACCACATAGGGAACCAACAAGAGGTCCTAAAACTATTGAAGGATAACTTGGTTATGGCACAAAATAGGATGAAACAACAAACATATCAACATTGTAGGGAAAGGGAATTTGAGGTGGGGGATTGGGTATTCCTCAGGATAGAAACATACAAAAACATTCCCCTAAAAAACAAAATAAGGAAAATAAACTAACACCAAAATATTATGTCCCCTATAAGGTTTTGCAAATGATTAGAGGTATGGATTACAAATTGGAGTTGCCTCCATATTCACATGTACATCTAGTATTCCATGTTTCTTGCTTAAAGAAGGTCATTGGCAATAATATCTTGGTCCAAATAATTTTACCAGAGCTCAATGAATAAGGGTAAATCATACTAGATCCATAAACAATCCTTGAAACAATATTTAATTAGTTGAGAAATCAAGCAAGTATAGAGTACCTTGTCAAATGGAAGAACCTACTAGTGGAAGAGGTGATATGGGAGTATAGAGTACATCCAGTATTCTCGACGACTTTAACTAATGAATAGAAGGTAAAATTCCTAATAAAGGAAGCAACTATGCAAATAAGCACATCTAGCAATGGAAAATAATTTCAACAATGAACAACCTTTAGAAAGGAGAAAAGTCGAGGCTAAAGAAATTCATAACAAGTACCCTGATATGATTCCAATTATTGTTGAGAAAGAAAAGAATAGTGACATATAGGATATTGAAAAGAAAAAATATTTGGTTCCCTCAAATGTTATTGTGGGAAAGTTTGTATATATGATACACAAGAGAATAAATTTGTCTGAAGAGAAAGCAATGTTTATTTCTTTGAACAATGTGCTTCGACCAAATGTTACTATGATACCAAATGTTATGACCCAACGCATTAAAATTGATAACAAATCAATAAAATTCAGTCCACTTTAGTGGGGAAACCTTTGTACAATATATAAACTTCATAACATAATATGATATGAGATAAGCCGCCCCTAATACTAGGTCTCCTTGATATATATATAGGATACAAAGGGTTACAATTATAATGAAAGGGTGAAAAGAAGGGTTCTAGTCGACCTACTAGAAACGTAATAATTCAATATCTAAGGAATAATAAGGGGTTTTATACATATCATGGGACTTTGTCTAGGGATTAACACACATAATAGGTGAAAGTGGGTCAGAGCATGGAAAACCCTAATGACAATGCAAACCCTGTAGAAAGTGAGGAAATGGACAAACAAAAGAAGAAATTTGTCGTAGAGGAAGTACTGGTCAAACATATCACAGGCCAAAAATAAATAAAGGGAGAAGAATAATTTGAGGATGAATCTTCAAAAGAAAACCTAGCCACGCTCCAGAAGAGGAAAGAACCAAGCGTAGTAGAAATTACTTTACCTTATCTACTAGATGCTATAGTTGCAGTCGAAGACATGTTAGTAAAGGTGCCAAAGCTAAAATATGTATATCATGATGTAACTGACACAAAAAAGTTTCTTGAATTTGTGTAGGAATTTTACTTGGAGAACAAGGGGGAGGTAGGAACCTTAGGGAAACCCATTTTGGAGCCCACGCAGTGGATCACAGGTATTTACAATTCGAGCATTATGAATTTGCTAGACATTCCACATTTTGGCCATGATAAAAATGTAGGCCTTTGTGTGAAGAAATTGTTGGCTAGGGTACACGGAGATATCCCATGGATGGATAGGACGATCCCCATATATGTGGATCTCATAGCCAATATTATAGGGTTTCCTACAAATGGTGTAAATCCAAAAGACTATTTGGACAATAAAGCGAGGGATAAATAAATTGCAGAGGAAGTTAAAGCGTAGTTCGGAACAAATAGTGGAACTAGGGGTATAATAATAAAGAAGATAAATGACCCTATGAAAAAATTTTCTACAAAGATGATGGCTTGAAAAATTTTGAGGAAGTGAAGAAAGGATGAATCCCTAGTAGGAGTTATAGTAGTAGATGTGCAATGCACAAAATGTGTAGTATTGAGTTGGGCACCATACTTGTTGAACCGGTTTTTGATAGGTTGTAGAGATGCACAGAATAATGAAATATAATTACATTACTCATGGTTTTTAATAATGATAGCATTGGTGGGGTGGAAGGAGCCAAAATTTTCAGTATTTTTGGATAGAAGTGGGAAATGCCACACAACATGGTATATAGGTTTATGGAAGGCAAAGAACTATAAGAATCAACAAGTGAACAACGTGGTATTTTCCATGTTCTTGGAAGACATGCAATAAAATAAAATCAATGTTTGGAGCATCCTAGTTAAATTAGTCCAGGAAAATGAATGGATTTCCAACTTCAAAGCTTCAAGACACCATTTTTGGATTTATGCCAGAATGGATCTAAAGAATAAGTTGTTGGAAATGAGGTATTGTACATCACGTGAGGAAGTAGACTAGATCGTGAAGGATTGACCTGCGCAGTGGAAGGTCCCAGTCACACAAAATAAAGGAACAAAGTCCAAGGATCAAGCAAAATAAGAAACATTAAATAAGACAAATGGTCCAATAGATAATACAAGGAAGGCTACAGAGCCTGCTCAAGATTCAGGAAGTGGCACAGTGAGAAAAAAGCTAAGGAATAAAGATATTGTGTCAAGGGAAGAAGTTAAGGTGGATGGAGAGAAGGGATATAACTCTCTTTCAAAGGGAGTACATGATGAGGAAGTAGAGAAAAAGAAAACTAAGGCCCGAAACTCAAGCCCTTCGAAGAAGAGGAATGGAACATAAGAGGGAGAAATAAAGAAGAATATGAAGTATCATAAGAACCCTCTCATACTCACTATTATAGAAGACGAAGAAAATTTTGTCTAGACGAAGTCCAGTATAGAGGGGAGAAGGAACTTCTGGCAGCAGATGTGCAAAGGGAAGAGATTATGGAGAAATTGGTGGAAGTGCATGATACTTTACAAAGGTTGCAACTAAGTACAACTCATCATCCAACAATGCAGTAGAAGGAAAAATCCCAAGAAGAACCAGTGCATAAAAGATAAATAAGAGATAGTGTAGACAATAGTCATGAGTAGTGACACTTTTAGGGTCACACAAGAGATGTTGGAGGTGGATAAGAACACAACGCAGAAACCAGTGAAGGACGTGGAACATCTGGATTTGAATCTGGTGAAAATACCCATAAAGGAATTATATGGGATACAAGCAAGCATAATGCAGGAGCTTCAATCTAGATCTAGGGTTAATGCCACCAACCTAGCACTCGACTGAGAGGTAAAGGAGATTTTGAAAGTGACTTGTGATCAGATCACACTAGAGAATGAGAAGCAGAAGTAGTGTGCATATAAATTAGAGAAGAAGATTTCATAAGTATAAAGTAACATCCCAAACTACATGCAGGCACAAGAGGTTACAACATAAGAGAAAATACATAAGATTGCACAGACAATGGAAAAGTACAAACAAGAGATAATAGACTTAAACGAGAAATTAAATATGAGCACACCTCTAGAAGTACGGGAGTAGAAAGAGAAGAAAGCTACTATGCACGTAGAAATTATAGTACAAGAGGTTAAATAAGTGGCATAATTTTATGACATGACCACACATATTTAGACCATCCTGGAAGAGAATGATAAGATCTAGCAGATGGAGCAAAGAGAGGAAAAATTGAACATTGCGGTTTAGAACTTAAATAAGTGGAATAAGACCATGGCCATATCCCTAATATTTAGGGTTGTGAAGGAGATTAAAAATATGCAGGAAGAGGTAAATATGGTGCAAGAAGAAAAGCACGCAAGGAAGGCTCAGTTGAAGTGATTTTAGCAAGAGGTTGAAAGAATGGTAGAAGAACTGCAGATAGAGAAAGGAAGATGGGAACGGGTACTAGAAGAAAGAAGAGAATTTTTGAAAGAGCACATGATAGCACATGATTTGGAGACACTAGCCAAAAAGAACGCACAAGCTAAGGAGAATGTGACAGAATTGGGAAAGAAATTTCATGCACTGGAGGTAGTGTTGTAGAAGGTCAACTAAGGCTAAGTGGATCAAGATTAGCTACATGTTAGTGTTGGGGACCTATTGGAGAAGGAATTTTTTGGGGGAACAACACAAAAAATGAGGAAGATTGGATCGAGAAAGAGAGAGGACCATATTTTGAGGAAAAGTATCACGCATGAAAGGATTTGCGAAAATCCAACGCATAAGTGGACAAACCTAGGCATGTTAGGATTAGGGTTTTGGGATGTATTGTAATGGTTTTAACTCACATTTGTAATATAAATAAGGGGTATGAGGTAGATTAGGAGATCATAGTTTACAAGTATAATTTCATATCTTTTGGGGAGAACTATATTGGAAAACCTATTTTGGAGTCTTTGTGGATTTTAAGTTTGTTGAGAGCTATGGACCTTACATGTAGTTAATCTAGAGATGTAGTTGAGGGTCGGGTTGTAATCTGTGGATATTGTTGAAACTCTGGTCCACCTCACTACCCTCCATTATTTTACGATGTAATGCACACAACACCTATTGATGAATAATAAAAAAAGAAAAAGATCTTTGTGGACATAGCCCCGAGGGGGGGTGAGCCATGGTAAAAATATGTGTGCAATGTGTCTAAATGTATTTTCTTTTTATGTACTTATGATTGAATGGCTGGTTAAATGAATGAATGGTTTTACTTATAGTGAAAACTAGAATAGATATGAAAAATAAATGTTATGAATGAATGTATCTGATGAATATTGTAATAGAATGCATGGTTAAGTAGAAATAATAAGTAAGAAGGAACAACCCCAATCCATTCCATGACTGCAGACACCTGTATCCTATATTCACGCATAAACCATCTCACATGAGACTGTTTTGTTCACTTCGTGCGTGATGTAGCCTTCTGGTTTACCAAAAGGGCCAATGGCGATAAGGGTTTTGTTGGAGAACAAAGGTAGAACCTGGGTCAGTGCATATGTCCAACACATGCCTCCTAGGAGATCTTCCTCTAGGACTCATAGATAATATCTAAAGGGAAATAAATCAATTACAAAGAATATTAAATAGATCAATTGTGATATGAAGGCCACTCCTGGGAAATTTACTCTAGTTCTCCAGTTCTCCAAACCTGAAATTTAATTGATGCACCCTATAATTAAATATGTTGAAGCTCTATTAAATCCTCAAATCCCTTTCCATTTTTGGGGTGATAATTACAAAATATTAAGAGAGGATGACTATATTGATATAGTACCTCCAAGTGGCTCTACAATGAGAAATTCAAATGACTTGGTTTTCTTCAATATTAGAAGGTCACATCGACATACTATTGTTTCTAGGAATATAATTATGCATTATTCAAAATCCATTGAAATGGTGATAAAACACACTAACAATGATAATAGAATAGTGACAAATGATGAAGGAAAATGAACAACTTCTTACTATGTGGCATGACCCTTACATGGTGTTTTGTATGTTTACAACATGGGCCTATGATTTCAATGACTACAAAGGAACTTTCCTTAGCCTCACAATGTGATATATTTGAAGAAGTACTATGCGTAAGAAGTCATGCTACGTTGTTCTTTGTAACATGTTGTTTTTTTAAAGTTTTGTAGTTTATGCATTGATCTTATACGAACTTTGAGGAAAATCTTTTGATCTATCATGTAGTAATAGTTTTTTTTTTCTACATTTTTATCTTGCATTATTAACCATCATTTGTGCTAACATTTTTCCTTAGGTTCAATCTTGTCAAGTTGTGATATTTCCCTCTCTTATCTATTACGGGTTGTAACTTGTTCAACAATTCCTACTCTCCATGGGCCACTCTAATTAGCACTTATTTTTCCATTTGGAACCCATTCCAAATTATTATTCAAGGTCCCAAGAACCCATATTTAAACCTTCCATGATTGAATATTTGAGACTTCATGCTTCTCTCATATTTTTTTTTGGCCATATCTTGGAGAGTTTGAATTATTCATTTTTGAATTTATAGTTGCACTTGATTTTCATCACATGTGTCTTCACGAATTATGATATGATACTATACTCTAATATACTTAAGCCAAAAAATTTAGATCAATCAGATAGAATGTAATCCACTACCAATGAAAAACATAAGAACATAAGATAAAAATATATAAAACTTGAGAAATATATATTGTATTAATGATATTGAAAAATTGGGAGCAACCTTCACTTGTCTCTTCACGGGTAAACCTCCTAGAGAAGATTTTAAAATAGAATAGAAAGTCTTGAAAAATCATTGCATAACCTTCTACCTAATATATGCCTACCAATAGAGAGTCTTAACTACCCACGGTCCCCCTTATAATGAGGATTGACTAACTAATTTGGGACTTATTAATAGAGGGGATCCTTTTGACAATGAGTGACTGTTAACTAACTATTTAGTGGGCCTTATTCAAGGAAGGTGGTCTCGTACATCAAGAAAGTATCACAAGTAAAGGGGTTAGGGTAGTGTTGGGCACATGCCTATTTTGAGGAAAGACCTAATTTTGGAAGGAAAGGCCTAATTACGGAGAAGAACAGCTAGCAGGAAAAGAAACATGTGTGAGGAGGAGAAGCATGCAGGGAGAGAAGGACAAAAAAACTAAACATGTTATGGTTATGGTTTTGATAAATATTGTAATGGATATAAGCCTGAAATAATACTATAAATAAGAACCTAGGAGGTCTAGGTAAGGGTTATGTTTTTTGGTTTTGTTTTGGAAATGTGGAGAAAAAGGTTCTTGAGTTGTAGAAGAGTCAAGTAGCTAGATTTTGAGGGTTAGGTCATAGGATGAGGAGCATGGTGTGATCTATTTTTGATCACATAGGTTCCTTAACTTCACAGTATTTTTATGATTGGAGATGTAATGCGCACAACACTATATTTTGCAGAAAACTAAATAAAAGAGTAGAAAAGCCAAATGTTTATGGGTGTAGCCCAGGTGGGGGTGAACCACGATAAAACCTGTGTTATCTGTGATGGCTATTTCATTTTTATATTTTGTCATTGATTAGTTTAGGAATGAATGAATGAATGGTTAAGATAAATATATTATAATGTGTAACATCCCCGACCATCAACCCCATGGTTGGGCAACGCTACTACGTGGAACATACTCATAAATTTATATATATATATCATGCATATTAAATCTAATTAACATATTTTATTGAAATTTAACCAAAAATAAAGAGTAATCACAATATTAATTCTAACATACAGAATTAATGGAATTAGGAGTAATATAATTTCAATGGAATACATGACAATATTGCAAGCATCACAGACATGCATTTTAATTGAAATTAAAACACAAAATTAATACTTATCTTTGAAACTATAATAACTCCACAAAATACATGCAGAAATTCCATGAACCTCCCAGCCTTAGACCATGCTTCTCATCACACTTAGCAGTGGGTCACCCCTAAGCTGGGACCAAGCTCCACCTAGGGTAAGGGAATCCTAGACTGGGCTCAGGTTACAAGAAAACTACACAGAACAACTAGAAGGATTCTCTCCAGGAGCCTTCTTACGCCAACTACTCACAAACTCTCATTCTCCACATGCATGTTCCACCCGGGAGTATACACCTTCACAAGAACAATCCATCGGTGCTTCAACTCCCATTTCAGGTCTCGACAATAGGTTGGATAATAAATTCACATATCTTCATAGCTGGTGCTGGACTCACTTTGGGAGAAAACCACTTCCCAACAAACTCTCTCACCTGGAGAGAGATGCTCACAAGCCTGACAACCTTCCTCTTCTACCATGGGCCTGACAACCTGATTCTTCAACCAATTTCCAACTCAATTCCCATAAGTTCAGCATAACAGTAACAACATCCATGTTTGGTTAACTCACATGTGACAAAAACAACAGGAAAACAGGGTGAGGAAATAGGAAATGACAACAGGACACTAAGACACAACACAATTCAGGTAACACCGGGTTTTAGGATGTGTGACAAGTAATCCACATAGAGCTCGACATGGACTCAATAGTTCAGACAGAGGGTGTACCAGCTTCTCAAGAAAACATCATAGGCCTCGGGTTTCAAAGCTGCATGAGGCTTACAAAACTCAGACGCAAATATCCCTTGGTTAAGACAACCGACGGAAAAATGGAGGACCAACGTTGAGACTAGACGAAACTACCGGTTTCAGAAAATCGATGGTGGAATGGAAGATGAACCCCCGACTTAGCTGACGCTTCATATTTTACCTGCATGCACCTAGGTCGACAGTTGTCTTCCTGGGGCTGCATGCATTCCCTTTTACACACATTGGAGCTGTATGCATTGACTCTCCCAAAACTTAGGATAAAAACATGTTTTGTCCTACAACTTGAGAATAATAATAAAATATTATTCCCAAGGACTTAAGACCCTAATCTTAGCCCCTCTTTCCAACCTTTCAGCCCCCTCTTTCATTATCCACCCTGTGGAAGCTTAGTCCCCCATCACTCTTTCTTCGTGTCCGGTGTGCACACAACGATGTTTAATATTTATTAATGTTCTGCATATTACATATACAAAAAAAGGCTACTTTCCTTTAACACTTAGGCTTTCTGGCCTAATAAACACATTAGCCTATCGACTTATCAATACTCATCTCACCAGCCTACAAACATAATTACAACTGTCCTCAGTGTAACTTTCACATAGCATCAACAAGATTTTCAAAATATTCAAAATGATGCAGGTATTCTACCTTCATATCATCCTCATGCTCTCATGTTGCATCTTCAGGACCATACCAGGTCTACTGGACCTTTACAATCCCTATGGATCGATTCCAGAGATGTTTTCTTTTTCGGTCCAATATGCGCACAAGATGCACTTGCAGGACACCTTCTTACTCCACCTGAATCACATTCCAATCGATTACATGATTAGGATCAAGTATATATTCCTTAAGAAATGAAACATGAAACACATTATGTACATTCATGGATGTAGGTAATGCAAGCATATATGCAACTAGACCAATCATTTCTAGGATTTCAAATGGCCCACAAAATCTATCTGCCAACTTAGTGTAGTTTCCCAACTTCAGGGAACTTCTGTTATCTTTTACTTTCAGAAAAACATGATCAACCACTTTGAATTCCTTGTGGACTCTGTTTTTATAAGCATAATGTTTCTTCCTATCTTGGGAAACTTTCAAATTCTGCTTGATTTTAAGCATCTGTTCTTCCATTTCCTTGAGAAACTCTGGCCCAACTACTTTCCTATTAGTTGGATTATCCCATCTTACTGGAGTATTTCACATTTTTCCATAAAGTGCTTCAAATGGGCTCATCTTCAATGATTCTTGATACCCATTATTGTAGGCGAATTCTACCAAGTGTAGGTTTTCCTCCCATTTCGATGGTTTGTCCATCACATACATCCTTAGTATGTCTTGTATTACTAAATTCACGCACTTTGTCTGCCCATCAGACTCAGGATGATAGGTTGTGCTAAAGTTATGATTTATTCTAAACCCATTGAATAACCCTTTCCATAAATTTGAGGTAATTTTAGGGTCTCTGTCAGACACAATTGTCTTGGGAATACCATACAATCATGCTACTTCCTTCATACAAATGTCGCCAACATCCACTTCCTTGTGAGTAGTCTTTAGTGGAATAAAATGGGCAACTTTCGTAATCTTGTCCACCACCACCATGATTGAATCATGTCTCTTTCCTGTTCTGGGCAATCCTGTGATGAAATCCATTATCACCTTCCCACTTCCACTCAAGAATGGGTAAAGGTTGCATCAATCCTGCTGGGTGTCTATGCTCAAGTTTAACCTTCTAACACTCCATACACATGGTGATGTATTCTGCAATCTCTTTCTTCATACCTGGCCAAAAGTAATGGCTCTTGACTGCTGCCACAGTTTTCTGATATCCAAGGTGCCCAACATAAGGAACATTATGCATCTAATGCAAAATCGCAAGTTTCAAATCTTGGACATTAGGTACATATATAATGTTTTTGTATAGAAGTATTCCATCAATTTCCAATTTATAAATCTCCACGTTTTGTGGCATCTTACCTTGTTGTGGCTTTGCTGCCAAATCCCTGTACTGCAAATCTGCATTTGCAGCTTCCAAAATTCTACTTTTAATATCAGTTTGGTACATGCTAATGGTTATAGCTTGTAATTCATGTACTCTCCTACTAAGTCCATCCACCACTTTATTTTCCTTCCCTTTGATATGCTTTATATCAAAATTGTACTCACAGAGAAACTCCAGCTAGCTACTTTGTATAGCATTCAAGGTTGGGTGATCAAACAAATACTTCATACCATTATGGCATATTCTTAGTTTGAACCTCCTTCCCATGAGGTAATACCTCCATTTCTTTAGAGAGAGTACTATGGATACTAACTCCAAATCATGAGTTGTGTAGTACATTTCGTGCTCTGTCAACTTTCTAGATTCATAACAAATTAAGAATCCATTATGAATGAGGACTCCTCCCAGTCCTTCTTTGCATGAATATGTGCACACCACAAAATATTCATTCAGATCTGCAATCCTCAGGATTGGAGCACTGGTTAACAGTTTCTTCAATCGTTGAAATATTTTATCGCAATATTTTGTCCATTGAAATTTCTTCTCTTTCCTTTACAAGGAAGTGATAGGGTGACATATCTTCGATAACTCTGTGATAAGCCTTCTTTAATAACCATATAGACCCATAAAGGGTCTGAATTCTATCACATTCTTTGGCATTGACCATTCTCTTATGGCCTCAATCTTCTCAAGATCTACAACTATCATGTCCTTCGAAATAATATGCCCCAAGTAATGGATCTGCTCCTGATAAAACGAGCACTTGCTCAACTTGGCATACATTTGGTTCTCTCATAGCACCTGCAATACCATCCTAAGATGTTTCTCATGATCTTCCTCTGACTTGGAATACACAAGAATGTCATCTAGGAATACTATGACAAACTTGTCTAGATAGTCCCTAAATACACCATTCATCAAGTACATAAAAACAACAGGTGCATTCAATAGTCCAAACGACACCATTGTGAAATTGTAATGACCATACCTTGTTCTAAAATAGGTCTTCTTGATGTCTTCATCCTTTATCCTTACCTGGTGATATATCGATCTGGGATCTATCTTCAAAAATATCTTCGCATCCTTCAACTAATCGAAGAGGTCATCAATCCTCGACAAAGGATATTTTTTCTTTACAGTTACTTTGTTCAACTATCTAAAATTGATACACAATATCAACATCCTATCCTTCTTCTTCATGAATAGGACTAGGGCACCCCAAGGTGACACACTTGGGAATATGTACCCCTTCTTCAAAATCTCTTCAAGATGCAATTGCAACTCTTTCATCTCTGGCGTACTCCTTCTGTAAGGATCTTTTGACACCAGAGCTACTCCATGCATCAAGTTTACAGAGAAGTCAATATCTCTCTTCGGGGGTAGTCTGGGTATCCCCTAAAATACATCTTCAAACTCCTTTAGTATCACATGATCTCCAATACTTGACACCTTATCCTTAGGAGTTTCCTCCACATGGGCTGCAAATAATTGGCAATCTTTCATGTATCACTTCTTTAGCTGCATTGCTAAGATTTCTTTCATAGCAACAACTCTGGGTATTCCTTCAACTATTTTTCTATTTCCTTCCTCATCCAGGAAGTGAATTCCTTGTTACGATAGTCCAATATGGCATGGTGTTGGTCCAACCAGTCCATCCTAGTTAGACATTCATAAGAACCTAAAGGAAGAGCATTCAATTCATCCTTTGTGATCAGTCTATTCATGTCCACAAGACATGACTTAACCAACTCTATGACTTTCCTCTTGGTTCCTGTAGCCAACTGCACTAACCAAGACTTTTCATGTTTTCTTCTCGACAAATTCAAACTTTCCACCACTCTAAGATCTATATAAGTATGGTTATCCCCTGAATCAATTAAAATAGTAAATGGTTGGTTGTTAATCATATCTTCCACTTCATTCATGTGTGACTGATATTCAAATTTCTTGTTTTCCAGGGCTGCATAGATCCTTGGCATTCTACTGCCCATGTCCTCCACTATTTCATCTTGTTGAACATTATGGAAAGCTCTCATTTTTCCATTTTTATGGGGATAATCTCTGTACTTGTGGTTCTGTTTACAGCCCCAACACCGAATGGGCATCTTCCTTGGCCTTTGTTCCCCTACATCAGCCATTCTTGGCTCTATAAATGATGGCTTCCCTTGAGGACTATTTTTAAAAAAGGGAGGTTTAGTTCCCTTCTTCCTCTAATCCATCTGGAATTTCTTCTTGTCTTCCCAAGCCTTCCAGAAATTACTCTTCTCTCTTTGCTGCTCATGTATCATTTCTCTGTTCTTATCGTTTCTTCCATATTCTTGGGATCATCATATTGAATCTTGTCACCAATGGAAGGCGGTAATCCACTTAAATACCTCTAAATCTTGACAGTCTCATCTTTGATGAATGGAACATACTTCAGTAATTCAAAAAACCTTTGTTCGTATTCATCAATGGTCATGTTGTCTAGCTTGAGTTCAAATAACTCTTTCATATTTCTGTCGTAATATATTTTAGTCAAGTATTTCTTCTCGAAATATCTCTTGAATTCCTTCCAATTGATATATTTCTCTCTAATGTGCTTCACCTGCACAAGTTGATCCCACCACATGGATGCCTTCCCCTTCAGTTGATACATTGCAATTCTTCCTTCTACATGAGAGGAATAATTCTAGAGTTGGAAATATTTCCTCATGCCAAGGAACCATGTCTCGGCATCTTCCTCCTTTTTATGTTCTCCATCAAACGTAGGAGGCCTAATCTTGTTCATTTTTCCCTTCAGTTCATCCACTCCACATCTCCTGTGCTTTCAGGTAGGAGATGGGATTGAACTACTGTGTGCCCTCCTCTTGGAGTGACCTTGGGAGTGATGATGGTGTTTACCAACACTCCTTGATATTCTTCCCTCAGAATTCAGGTGACTCCCTGTTTTTCTCGAGTCTCTCTCCTAGTCCAACTTATTTTCTATTCTTTCCAGACTCTTCATCAACTTTAAGTTGAATTCACCTTGTTTATCCTAAGCTTTCCTGAGGTTTTTGCTATATGTTCGGTGAGTTTGGGCATCTTTCTGCAATTTTTCAATGATCTTCATCATATGCCCTTCCTTATATATCTCTTCTCCATGCCCATTGGAGTTCGACCCTTCAATTCCCAAATGAACATCCATACCTTTAGCTTCATTCTTTGAACTGGAATCATTTTGTGTATCCTCCATTTATTTTCTCTAAGTAGCAACTCTAAATGGTTTTGGAACTCATTAAAACTTCTACAAACACAATGTGCATACAACTGGAATTTGTCAGGCCATTAATCCTTAACAAATCCCATAGCATTCATAAACAAATTTGACTCAAGAAAACATTCAGTTTTTGTTCTCTGTGATTCTTGTTCAATCAAGAATCCCAACATATTTCTACTTTCAAAACTCTTCTCTACTAAGTTTTCTGGCACCATCCCCTTTCTCTCAGTCCCCAACCCATGCAACCATGGGTCGTGACCAAGCGCTAGATCTCAAGGTTCTCTAATTGGGACTTTGGATTTTGGAAAAATAGAATCATGGCACATCAATTACTCAAAGTTCCGAATTACTGAACTCACGAGGTAGGTGGATCAACCGTCCACCATACCTAGCATCCGACAATGGACATACACAAGGGAAATTATGTCGTTGAATCCTTTGAAACTTCAGAGTTTCAGGTTTCATAGGTTCGGGACTTCTGTCCTGGAAGCTCCCACGCTCATTTCCCTCCCAACTCATGACTTTCAAACTTCATACCTTTCTAGATTTCGGGCCCACAACACAGTTTTCACCAACCATGGTGGTGACATATGGTGTGCTTAAGAAGGCCCATGTTACCTTAGGTGATGCCATTTGGCCCCACTGCATCTACTTTTCCTTCAGGGCCCACTGGTAAGTGGCACACATCCCACATGTCCACATCCATCCAAGTGACATCAGGACAACTCACTACTTCGGCTCTTTGGTATTTCACAATTTCAGGATTTAAGATTTTGTGCACCAACACATCCCATTTCTCCTGACAGTCGAACTCCTGAAATTACAATCTTCTCTTCTGCTTGATCCAATGGTTGCGATATTTTCCTAGATATACAGTGTAGATATCCTCGAGGTTTCATAGTTTTAGGTTTTGTAGATTTGTGCCTTAGTGCTCCCCACTTCTCTTGATAGCCGAACTCCCGAAAGGATTCTATGATATCCTTCCTGCACCTTCTCCGGATTTAACGGTCGTAAAGGTTTCTCCTCTCCTTCCGAATAGATCCTATCGATCCAACACCCCAAATTTTGAGCACTCTCTCTCTCTCTGGTCAAATACCACACCGGTTGTGGTTTTATTCTACCTCTACTCCTCCTGAGCTTTGTAACATAGCCAAGTAATCCCTTGGCACTCAGAAACAATCAAAGGTTCAAAATTATTGCTCCAGACATAATTTCCTATCAAAACCTTGGGTCCAAAGACCACTTATCCAGACCATCTAGGCTCACCGTTGAAAACATGGCTCTAATACCAGATTGTAATGTCCCTGGCCATCAACCCCATGGTCGGGAAACACTACTATGCAGAACATACTCATAAATTTATATATATCATGCATATTAAATCTAATTAACATATTTTAATAAAATTTAACCAACAATATAGAGTAATCATGGTATTACTACTAACATATAGAATTAATGGAATTAGTAGTAATATGATTGCAACAGAATACATGAAAATATTGCAAGAATCACAGACATGCATTTTAATTGAAATTAAAACACAAAATTAATACTTATCTTTGAAACTGTAATAACTCCACCAAATACATGCAGAACTTCCATGAACCTCCCAACCTTATACCACGTTGCTCATCACGCTCAACAATGGGTCACCCCCAAGCTGGGACCAAGCTCCACCCAAGGCAAGGGAATCCTAGACTAGGCTGAGGTTACAGGAAAACTTCACAGAGAAACCAGAAGGATTCTCTCCGGGAGCCTTCTTATGCCCACTACTCATGAAATCTCATTCCCCACATGTATGTTCCACCTGGGAGTATACACCTTCATAAGAACATTCCATCGATACTTCACCTCCCTCTTTGGGTCTCGGCAACAGGCTGGATCAATAATTCTCAGAGATCCATAGCTGGAGTTGGACTGTCTTTGGGAGAAAACCACTTCCCATTAGACTCTCTCACTTGGAGAGGGTGACTCATAGGCCTGAAAACCTTCCTCTTCTACCACGGACATGACAAATCGGTTCTTCAACCAGTTTCCAACTTAATTCCCACAAGTTTAGGATAATAGTAACAACATCAATGTTTGGTTAACTCACATGTGACAGCAGCAACAGGAAAACAGGGTGTGGAAATAGGAAACGAAAACACACCACTAAAACACAACACGGTTCAGGTAACACCAGTTTTCAAGATGAGTGACAAGTAATCCATGCAGAATTCGACACAAACTCAATAGTTCGAACAAATGTTGTACCATCTTCTCAAGAAAATATCACAGTGCCCCGGTTTTTAGAGCTACATGAGGCTTACAAAAATCAGACGCAGAGATCCCTCGGTTCTGATAACCAACAACATAATGGAGGACCAACACTGAGACAAAACATAATTCTTGATTTCATAAAGTCAATGGCGGAATGGAGGATGAACCCCCGACTCATTTTATTCTTTAGCTTTCAATCGCATGCACCTAGGTCGACACTTGTCTTCCTAGGGTTGCATGTGTTTCCTTTTGTACACGTTGGAGTTGCATGTGTGTTAGGACCACACAATGTACCCTTTTTGTCCATACTTTTTGCCATTATTATACCCTTGATCACCTGTATTTCGACTTATATTATCATTTCATCTGATCATTCCAAGGTATACAACGTCCTTTCTCATTACTATACGTTTAATCTATTTTGCATGATATTTTACATCACTCTCGTACTTAACTATTGATTAGAAGTGCATAAGTGTCCATAACTGCAGATTAGCATTTGAGGCCTGTGCTGAAACACAGAACTGTCCAAGATTGTTGTTGTTGAACTGATGCTGAAACACGGAGCTGCTACACAGTCCGAGGTCGCATATGCCGAAACACGAAGCTGCTACATTGTTCAAGGTCACATATGCCGAAACACGAAGCTGCTACACAGTTCGAGGATGCAGATGCTGAAACACGGAGCTGTCACACAGTTCAGAATTGCAGATGCTAAAACACAGAGGAGACCGCCAGAACCAATGATGCTGAAACACAAGCCGTTATAGTTAGCAGTCAAGACCGACACAATCAAGAGCGCAATTCACGTGGCTGAAACAACCCGTGAATTCCGATGCTGAAACAGCATCAGCAGCGTTGAGAAGAAGTTGTTACACCAGTCGTAACAACAATACCTCGTTCAATCTCCTGTATTAGCATTCGGTTGCGTGAGAATAGGACATCCTATGCCGATTTATAAAGAAGACTCGATTTAGTATAGGATTCATATATGCTTTGTAATGATTGTATCGAAGGGATTTCCTCTTTAAATTCAAGGGAAATCACCATTCGAAAAAAGGGGAAGTTTTGATGTATTGAAGAACTTTAGAGAAGCGGTATGCATTCTGTACTTCCAATTTGTAATGTGATATTTCAACAGATGAATATAAGACTGCCTTGAGTATCCTTCTCTAGTTTCTCGTTCAGGGGAATCTTGTGAGAAGGGAGGGCTCACCTTCTTCACAAGATTCACCGATTAGTTAGAAGTGTGTTTGTATAATTTATGTTCATATTTTGTTTGACTGTCGTTTGCTGAAACATTGTTTTAATGGATTCTTCTTTGCTAAAACACTAATGAATCTGTCTTAGCTATTGAATGGAATTTGTAATTCTTTTTA
>JASDQU011310539.1:0-10840 GCA_032191745.1 Picea mariana | reverse complement strand
AAATCATCATATAAATATCTAGATTAGTTAAGTAAACCAACATTAAATTTAAAAATGAACATAGGATGAAACATGACACTTAAGAAGCTAGATAAGATGGATGTTGTAGCATATGTTTTCTGCCTAAAAATGTAGCCTTATGTATGTATCATTCAGTGGAAAACAACAACAAAATCAACCATGAAAAGTTGCCAAGAACTAGCTCAAAACATGCACTCTAGTTAGTAGAGTAAATGAGCAAAGTTAGAGAGCTAGTCTAGGGTTAGTTTAGAAGTTATGAGAGTATTAGTAGCTAGGGTTATGCAGCCCTAATGGCTGTAGGTTAAAGTTTGTAACATAAATTAGAGTGTTGGGAGAGATGGGATGCCCTAGTGGGGGAAGACTCCTCTCAATCAGACAAATCAACTTCAAGCAAGAGAACTTTTAAAATATCAAAGATTAAGTTTCTCAAGGCAATGATTTTATATCTCCAATGCAAAAAAGAGTATGACTAGTGCCTTTACTATTGGGTTATGGAGTCACATGGAGCTTAAAGAAGCTACCTCTTTGGGGGTGTAAGCTCTTTTACTTCCCAAGGCAAGTCTCTCTAAGCTAGGGTTTGAGCTAAGAGGGTGTATGCCCTTATACTTCTCTTAGCAAACCCTTGTAATTAATGAAATGAAAAAATAAAATGGTGAAGACTATGGTGGGGGTGTATGCCCTTATACTTTCCACCTAGCTCCTAGCATAATAATACTTGACTTGAATAAAATGATAACAAGAGAGTAAAACCCATATCAAGATCAAGAGAAATGCTAAGACAATCCACCACAAGATTTAGAAAGCATCATCCAAAGATAGTGCTAGGCCTTCCTCCATGAACCATTCATAACATAGACATAAACAAGTGCACAAGAGCTAAAAGAGACAAGAGGGTCGAAAATTTCAGACCAAGTCTCTCATAAGAGGGAGAGTTCTATCTTAAAATGAGATCTTATGATCTCTATTTATACAAAATTTAGCTAACATAGCTTGTACACAAAAAAGGAGTTAAACACAAGATTAGGGGTCAACAACCCTAATCTTCCCCCCTTAACAAAGTAATATTAAACAATTCACTTAAAATTTTACTTTTTGCACAAATTAAACCCTAATTTAGGAGGACATTACCCTTTTAGGGGACATTTTTCCACTTTGAGGAAGTCATTGGTGTTGGAGAATCATGGATGGGCCTCCAAAGGCCATGTGTCAAGCATCTAGGCACTCATATCATGGTGAAAACCCTTATCCTCATCAAACGTCCACGTGTCAAAGAGTGACACCTCACCACCATGCCCTAGACCCCAAGATCATGACATCAAGATAAAAAATGGAACGCTTTTCCCCTCCCGGGAAAATCATTTGGCAAGAAATGGGTGAGCTAGGTTGTCCAAATCATCATCAAGGACGTCCAAGTCATCTCTCTCTCATCTGGCATGCGGGCCCCTGACATCCAACCTGTGGGCTTGTAGCCCTATGGAAGCCCAAGCTAGGCTTGTTCTCCCAACACTGTCCAACAGCTAAGTCCTGCAAAGACAAATGAGCCCACACTCCGAGGATCTCAAGTCATAACATCATGATAAATGGATCCAATCAATAAATAAGTGTTGGCAGCCAAATATTCATGTCGATTTTATCATTGTAAATTACCAGTGGGATAAAATTTTCTGTATTTGCCTCCTTTCTTTGCAAATATCTCTATCATTTTTGGTTTTGAAAGGATTCGTTTGATTAGCTGTGTGTACGAGTTCATCTATCGTTTCTCTTGTTCAATTTCATGACTGTAAACATGAAATTAGAACAAGCTCTGGTTTGGTCGCATCATACAGTTTGTGGACTTTCCTTTTATAAATTGGAAACACCTAAGGACATCTAATATTTTCAAGAACCTTAAAAGTTTGTGAACCTATCATACTATGGGTTACTCCCTTACCATTAGCACATGAGTTATCCACCTTGGGGTCATGCCTTAGGCATTCTATTCTTTGAATATTTTGATTTTCGCATTGCCATATCTACGATCGCGCATCAAACAAAACTTTGGTGTATTTCTGAAATATGAATCCTATCCCTTGTAGTCATATCATAGTCTCGTCATTATAGTACAAGACTGACAGTGATGCTTTAAAACATTACTCCTTCGTCCAGCTAGCACAAGCATGCATTCATTGCTTCAGGTTGTCAGTTTTTGTTTTTGGGTTTGGAATTCATTTGACAAGATGGTTGTCGTTATGCGCATCCTCTAGTTTAACATCAAGTCAATGTTCCAAGTGGTCGCTATGGTGGCTTGCTCCTGAAGCCTTCAGTATCGGTTCTCTTTTGAATATGCAGAGCTCATCCTCTATTTCATGTGTTTTCGAACACACCCGTCCCATCGCTATTCCTCCTAGTTTTTGTGACCATTTCGATGGCGCATGTTGTGAGGATCGAGCCGAATGGATTACAGGCTCTCCTCTCACATGAAGATGTTATGTATGACCTCGTGGATCATGGTTGGGATGGGTTCATAAAACGATTCGAGGGTTTCAACCTCAAATTTGCTCAAGCCTTTGCCCAAAATTTCGATGGCGCTAAGGCTAAAATTGGAGATTTACAGTTGGAAGTGATCGAGGGTTCGATTGCAAAGGCTACTGGATAACCCTAAGAGGGAGCTCATTGGTTTAAAAACTTCAAGTTCAAAGGTTTCCCTTGGCACCTACCGATGGCTTCCAAGAAATCACGTTACAGTGTAAAAGGTACATGAATTGTTTTATTTAAACCATGATGGCATGGTTTGCTGTTGATACTTAAGCAATTTGTCACCTGTGAAGGTAGATACGATCTAGTATCCCTGTATCATGTCCGTTTATTGATGGTATTTTTAGGTTTTGGTTTAAATATGCCATTTTATCTACTTAGGAGCCTGCGAAAAATGACCAAATTCTACCAAAGACAAAACCTAAATGCACAGTCTAGTTTGTTCCATCACGACCTAATTCGAATTTTGGTGATTTCAAAATTGTCTAAAGTTGGGGATAGTTGGCAAGAATTCATGGGAAGAAATGGGTTCTCCCTACCTGAAAACATGATAGACTCATCTCTTCATTTTAATGAACCCTCCAGTCCTTGTCGATAAAAACCCCTCTCTGGAAAACCTACATGTAGATATGCAAGAAATCCCTGTGTCTCTAACTAAAACCCTTGTTGTTTTCCATAATCCATCCAGAGGTATTAAACTGAGACACCATTTTATTCCCAGGAAACCTTTAGAAGAGGTTTTGGGTGATTTGAAGGATAAGATCCTTGTTGTTACTAATCCCGAGCCATTTCAGATTGATGTAAATGAACTTGAAATCAAGAAACTGGGTAGGCGAAAGATACAGGGAAGTCCATAATTAAATTTTAAAAATAAAAGACCCATTCGATTCATATCCCGAACACTAAGAAATCGACATCGTGATCATGAGAAATATATCCTTGTTATTGAGATCGATGACCAGATTTCTGAGGATGATATTGATGACTAGATACCTGGGGACAATATAGATGTCGATACACCATAGTTTGATTTCGTATCGAATCTGCCCCCTTTCTTAAAGAAACAAGAAGGTTTTTCAGGCATTCAACCCAATCTAAAACAAATCATGGAATGGGATAAGTTACCCTCTATAGAGAAAACTCGGCCTTTGCCTAGCATAGAACCAGTGCATTGCAAAAATTGTTTCGATTGGATCGAAAGGTATTATCGGGATGTCCCTTACCTGTAGGCACAATTGAACCGAGTGGTCACTCAGAATTCAATGCTTGAGAGGGAGAACACCGAGCTCATAGCTTGTGTTCGGTCAAATGCACATAGAGCCAACAAGCGCATTAAGCGATATGGGAATGTGGTCATAAAAAAATTGACCAATTTTAATACCATTATAAATTCAGACCTGTCTGATGCCTCTCTGTCAAATTTGTGAATTGGTAAATAGTTTGTTTGTATTTCACGATTCAATTATGTTTGGATAAATAATAGGTAGATTCATTTTGATTTTATTTTAGTTTTAGACAAGCTACATAATCGAAAGATTTTGTAGCTTGTCTTTTGAAATTATTTGTTTTGATTATTATCTAATTTTGATTTCGTTTTTATTGTTTCAGGTAAACATCAGATGGATATGATATGATTAAGCAAAGGAGTTATGGGTTGAGAATTTAGTGGGCTAGTAATTTCCTATTTTGAAAAAAAATGTTTATTAATGTAAATATTTTTTATTAAAAGACTCCAACATGATTATCTTTTGTTATTTTAGTAAAAAACTTATTTTAAAGAGATCTACCTCTATCTTGCATGATATGATGTAACATATCAGAAACATGTTTAAATAGATATGTCTTCTTAGTGATAGAGGCAATTTGCTTTTGGACTAGATGATGAACATATTTTTTTAAAACTATATGAAAAAACAGTTTACTCTTTGGATTTCATCCTGAATAGACTATGCAATGTTTTTCATTGTCTTCTCATATAATTTTTAGGTGTGAAATGTTATATGTATCGAGTTAGCTTTAGTCTGTTCTGCACATAATATTTTATATAATCATTTTCTTTATGTTGTTCATTATCTTTTGGTTCAGTTTATATTTGTGACTGATCATCTATTTAAGTATTTTGAGTTTACATCTAATGCTAGATACTTGGTAACGCCATTAATGAGAATTGGAATTTCTTTCATTCTTAGTTATTGGACATTTCAAGGTCACATGATGTATAATTATTTGTCTTTCTGTCATCATAAACTCACTCCATAATATAAAACACTTCCTTGAGTTTCTTCAGGAAGTATTGTGTTTTTTTTTGTCATATGTTTACACTTGACACATGACAAGGGGAGCTCACACAAGTGCAGAGAGACGAATTTAGTTTATTACTGTTGATCAACTAGAGGTTTAGTGTATTATTTATTTAATTTGTTTATATACAAACTAATAAAATTGCATTATTCAAACGTTATTTTTCTTTGTCTATTTTCGTTATATCATTTACAATCATATTCATTCATTGTTTACTAGTTTGATATTTATAATATTAGAATAATTTTTTTTATATTTAATCTTGTTTATATCCATTATCTTTAAACAATCACTTTCGCAAGGCTTTGCTCAAACCTTGTAAACTGTACATAACCATTGTACATTAACACTCATAGTTAAGCATTTGTAATTAAAATGTTGATTGTTATAATTGTATCTTTAGTTAGTTCACATCCTTTAGTTGTTTTTAGGATTCTAGTTGGCCAACAGAGCCATAAAACCCATCAGGGTAGATCATACGAAACGACTTGGGTTAAATAGACAAACCCAGTCTATATCTTCCCTTCTCATTGAAAATGTGTTGTAAACGTCTGTCAACAAATGGTGCTAGAAGGAGGGCCTGAAATTCATTGATGGCACGTGAAGCTCATAAGACTCCCCCAAAACAACCATTCTCTTGTCATGACATGTAGTCGCTCAGACACTAACATTACACGTGATCCAAATACTACCTCAAACACTACTCCTGATATTCTCATCGAACTAGTGACACCAGTTCCTCAAGGGATTGATGTTCAAGAAATTTTTCGCCAGTCGATTATAAGAAATCAAAGTGATTTATCTCGAATTAGACAACCTGGTAGGCAACTTAATAAAAACGTTGATTTCAAAAAATTCAAGAATAACCTCAAGACACTGGTCTGCCCGAAAACCCATTAGGCGGTAATATCATTGATCCTGTTGAAGCACTTATCATTGGTGATGGGGGATCTGGTATCCCACCATCCCCACCTCGTTCTTCTCCACCCTCTTCAAGAGAGTAATCTTCAAATGAAGGTATTTCTTCATTTGAATAATATCAAACTTCAACTCCACCAACTCCCATGGCAAACCAAAATAATCCCGCCAGACCTTGGCTTGATCAAGATGCCATGGCAGTACCTGGACCCCAACACCCGTTTCCCAAACATCTGAAGAAGTGTCTACCTAAATTTGATCCAAATTCAAAGTAATCAGTTGAGGATCACATCAAGAAATTTATGTTAGATGTTAGACTCCAGAGTGTCGAGCATGAATATGCCATGTGTAGATTATTCCCTTACACTTTTGAGGGGAATGCCTCAACCTGGTATTTCGTGCAACAACCTCAAATCATTGTCTCTTGGGACAAGTTCGAAACATGTTTTCTAGAAAAAATCGGAGATGATAAATCTCTGGAAGTCTTGGTAATTGAACTCCCTAGTTTTAAAATGAACCCTAAAGAAAAAGTTAAGGACTTCAACCAGAGATTCCCAACATTAAAAAACAAAATCCCTGTAGATTTGATGCCCGCAGAAAATATGAATGTTGCATACTATACTAAGGCCCTGCATAACAATATAGCCATATAGGTTAAAAGGTGAAAAAAGAACACATTATTAGAAGCCTTTGAGTAGACCGTCCTTATTGAGAAGGAAATTATGAGCTTAAAGGATAGTCTAAATAGTGAGGCTGAAACAACTTCATCTTCTAAAAAGAAAATAGAAATTCTTACTAGACCTCCTCAAACTAAAAATCAACAAGAGGCATTAGACTTGGAAAGTTTGCAGAAAGATTTCCATAAATTATCCAATCAGGTCATAGACTTGAAAAGATTGGCCGATGAGGCATCTACAAGTAAAGGAGGTTTTAGACCACCTTTCAGAAAACCTTTTCCTCCAAATCGTCCAAACCCGACCACATAAGGTCTAAACTTTGAAAGACTACAATATGCTTTGCAAATGATACTGGAAGCACATGATAACTCAATTTATGCCCCCCCCAAAAAAAATCACGACGATGCGGGTGAGGAAGAAACATCTGATGAGGAGGACTCATCTCCTCCTGTTTTTGGGAATTTATCGGACAACATCTTTCAAGCAAATTTTGAAACTGTCCATCCTTATAACACTTGAATTAAAACAAAAAAAAAACTTTCACTTGAAACAAGTAGGAATGTGGTTTCCAAACAACCAAAGCAAACTGAAACAAGACAAAAATCTGCTACCTCATTTTTACAATATAATTTGTTTGAATATCTTCAAAAACTAAGGGCGAATATATCAGTTTTTGAATTACTTAAATTTCCTCTTATCCTACAAAAAATGCTCCAAAGTATTGCTGAAAATAATAAAAATGATTCTATCAACAAGAAATCAACATAAAGTGACCCAAATAAAACTAAAGATGTCCCCTGTAAAAAGTCATCTGAAAATCAAGATAAAAGGGACATATCAGAGAAAACTGTAGGAAACTTAGATAAAACTTTTGCAGGTATAACCATAAAAAATCAGCAAAATTTTGTTGTTTCTTTACAAAATTCTGTTGTGCCTCCTTTTTTATTAACGTTTGAAATTTTCAATAGAAATGTACATAGTTGTATGGTTGATTCTGATGCCTCGTCAAATGTCATGCCTCTATCTGTGTGTTAGAAAATTAACGCTGAAGTAAAACGTTATGATTTAAAGATCATTCAGTTAGATTGAACTAATTTCAAAGTCATTGGTGAACTTAAAAATGTGTTAATAATATTGTCATCAAATCCAAAGGTTCACCAAGTAGTTTATATTATTATTGTTGACAATATAAAAGTGTATAGTTTATTTTTGAGTAGAGATTGGTCAGAGCAGTTACTCGACTATTTTTCTACGGAATGGTCTCATTTGCGGCTGCCAAAAAATGGACAACCTAACAAGATCAAAATAAACAAAGAATGTTATCTCAAGTACACCATGACAGATTTAAATGATCCAAATGAGCCTTTTACTACTGCTATAAATTCGATTGAGACACAGAGAATGAATACCTTTTTTGGTAATTTTATGATTGAAATTTCCTCTATCACCAACCTAGAACAACAATCCAAAGTATCAACCTATACTCAGATGACAACTCTGGCAAGTACAGCAAACATTATTGACGGCGAACATATTTGGTCCTTATGTTTTGATGGATCCAAATCCCGAGAAGGGGCAGGTGATGGTTGTGTGCGTATTGATCCCACAGGTAATAAAACATTTATTTCCTGTTGATTGGAATTTGCATGTACTAACAATACAAAAGAATATGAAGCACTTCTGCAGGGACTAAGGAAGGTACTGTATACAGACGTGCAAAAATTGGTAGTATTCGGTGACTCTAAAATCATAGTCAAACAGGTAAGAAATGCAATACATTGTTTATCACTACATTTGAAAAACTACCAAACCATGGTATGTAGTTTGATACATAAATTCCTCGCTTTCAATATAAATTCCATTCCTAGGTCGAGTAACTTGGAAGCTGATTTTTTAGCTAATGTTTCCTCTAAATTGTTTTCTATTGAAGGTCTTTCTCCTAACACATTATCGGTTGAATTGTTATTCAGGCCATCGATTCCTGACAACATCACAAATTGGCGAGTGTTTGATGACAATAAACATATCATCAATTTTCTGCATATGGAAGACACCTTCCAAGATGCAGTAATTGATGAAAGCACTCATAACGAAAACCTTCGATATTTCATGGTAATATCCGATCCCCGGTCTGCAGAATTATCATCTGAGATGGTAAACTCTATCCCCAAATCTGTTGTTATATTATAAATTTTTTATGACCTACATGACAAGTTTAGAGGGGTAGTCAATTGCAAAACAAATAGTTCCTCATTACTATACGAAAATTTAGGAACGCGACATAATCCTCAAAATATCAATCTGGGAAGAGGGTGCTCTGAACAAGAAAAGTCTACATTCGTAAAATTGTTCAAAGAATTCAAAGATGTGTTTKCTTKCACATATGACAATCTAAAAACTTTTGACCCAAACATAATACAACATGTAATTCCTATGAAGCCCCAAACCCAACCTTTTCAACAAAAAATGAGAAAAATGCATCCTAAATTAGAWCCCACCRTAAAAAAAKAACTAAATAAATTACTCACTACCAAGATCATTTTTCCRGTCCGACATACTCAATGGGTATYCAACTTAGYCCCAGTAAGGAAGAAAAATGAAGAAATTCAACTTTGTGTCAACTTTCGCAATTTAAACCGAGCCTCTGATAAAGACAATTACCTTGTTCCTCTAATGGAACAAATCCTACAAAAAATATCTGGTTCTGAAAGACTATCTTTATTAGATGATTTCTCAGGGTATAACCAGGTCCTTATGTCTCCATCAGATCAGTTGAAAACCACTTTTCATACCCCATGGGGAACTTATGCCTGTTGGAGAAATTTCTATTTTCGGCACACTAGTTCAATGGGAGTTAACTAACTAGTTCTATTTTAGACTTTAACACTAGTTCAGTGGGAGTTAACTGAATATTTCTATTTTATACTTTCTAATCTTAGACCATCACTATTATGCATGCATTCCTAATTATAGGATGTCATTGCCTATATGAGTGAAGATCACTCACTCATTGATAAGATAATAATATGCATTGATTCTCATTATTCATTGTGTATCTCTCTTCCTTTTCTTGATAAGATTTGTTTGTGTATGCTTTAGCTAGATTTTCTGTGCAAGTTTCCATGAAACACTAACATAGTATCATAGCTACACTGTTTGGAGCAAGCCAGACAAGCCAAAGAATAAGGAAAATCGGAGTTTCAATGAGCTAAATCCGTGGTCGTACCTTTCAACAGTGATTTCTCAAAACATATTAAGTTTTTGAGGAAAAGACTCGCGTGAGAAGTAAATCAACCCATTTTGCAAGTGGATTTTCAACCGTTTGGCGAGATTCCTCGCCGTTTTTTTCATAAAGTAAGCTGCAAGATATCCTTCTGAAACTGATATGAATCTATGGTCGTGCCTTTCTATAGTGATTTCCCCCAAAATATTAAGTGTTTGAGGAAACAACTTGCATAAGAAGTAAATCGACCCATTATGCAAGTGGGTTTTCAATCGTTTGGTGAGATTCCTTACCGTTTGCTCAGAAAGTAAGTTGGAAGATCATCTCTTGAAACTGATACAGATTTTCACTTAAAGTGCCCTTTTTGCCGTGATTTCTAATTTTTCACTTGCAGATTGAGAGTAAATTTTTAGGGGTTCTTAGAAACAGTGGGAGATATGGATAGGACAACTATTATACAGTCAAACTTTGTGTTAATCCTCACACCATACAATTATTTTGATTGGAAGCCCACGACAGAATTCCAACTCAGAAGGAAATGACTGTATAATTTGACAATGGCGATAGAAACATAACCTACATCAACGATTGAGAAGATGAGATGGGCGAACCATAAGAATGAGGCCACAAGACTACTTATTGAGTTAATCTCCACTTATTTATGGTTTCATGTTGCCGCATGAAAGAATCCAAACGAGATCTGGACCACCTTGGAATGACTCTTTGGAAAGCAGGATGAGATGCGAGGTCATATGCTTGAGGTAGAGTTGAATACCTTAAACCCTAAATTTTTTGATAATATACATGATTTCTTTAATAAATTTAAATCTTTGATTTTGAGCTTGGGTGTATGTGGTATTGACAAGTCTACACAAGAGAAACAACTTATTTTAACAATCTTGGCCAAGCTAGGACCATAATATGTTGTATATGTCTCCAATTTCCATTCTGTCAGATGTCTTTTGGGCGCAAATTGGAAAATGCCTAAGATGGCTCAGTTCATTGAGTCTCTCACACAAGAGCAGACAAAACTCATATAGATGGGCCTCAAGAAAGATACCAAAGCACATGCACTCACCATGCATGATGGAAAAGGGTCATCCAAACAGAACGAGAATGAGGGATATTCCAAACCCTTTAATGATTCTTCAGGTTCCAAAGACTCTTCATATTCCAAGAAGAGGAA
>JASDQU011310537.1:36818-47718 GCA_032191745.1 Picea mariana | reverse complement strand
GCAGGTTTGATCCATCACTATTAGCAAGTAGAAAAACATTATTTCCCCTGAAGGCCTGAAGGGTGTAAGGACCCTTCCACAAGCTATCGAAATTTCCATGTTTACCTTTATATTCATTTATGGAGTCCCATCTCAAAACTAGATCACCCAATTCAAAGTTATCCTCTTTATTTCTCTTGTCATAAATCTTATATTTTCCTGGATCACTTGAGTTCTGTTGTAAACTTCTTCTTTGGATTGCATTAGGTGGATCATTTGATTTATCCTTCGCTGGACATCATTTGGTTCTTCTTGTGTTTCCTGCAATAGTTTCATGATCAGAACTCCTAATGAAAGGGGAAAAACTGCCTCGGTGCCATACACTAACTGGTATGGAGACATACCAATTGCTCTTTTGGTGCTCATTCTGTCAGCCCAAAGTGCGAAAACCAACTTATTATGCCATGCTTTCTTGTTTTCTTGTAGTGTCTTTTTGAGAATGTTCACTAGACTTTTGTTAGAAGACTCGGCTAGCCCATTTCCTTATGGATAATAAGCCGTCGAGTGTCCCAGAGTAATATGATATTGATTACAAAAATCTATGAGCCTTTTGGATCTGAAAGTTGCTGCATTATCAACTATGATTTTTCTGGGGCATCCAAAACAAGACAAAATGTTAGTTTCTAAAAACTTGATGATGACATAGTCAATAGCTTGCCTGCATTGTACAACCTTGATCCACTTGGTGAAGTAGTTTGTGGCCGTGAGGATCCACTTGTGCTAGCCCAAGGAGGGTGTATGTATTTCACCAATGAAGTATAGACCCTATTGTTGGAAAGGAGATTAAAAAAAAATGGGTTTCATAGGGAATGGTAGAAGCTTCCTTTTACCTTAAAAAATCTGGCACTTGTGGCAAGCAGTAACCTTCTGGTGGATGTCAACAAACAGAGTAGGCCAGTAAAAACTAGCTCTCAGAATCTTGTTGGTTGTGGTCTTCCAGCTCAGGTGCCCACCACAGTCTCCTGCATGGAAATCTTGAAGAACTTTGTCAGCTTCGTCTTTTAACAAGTAATTAAGAAAGATACCACCAGGATCTTTCCAATAGAGATTGCTTTCTAAAATACAAAATTTCAATGCTTTCAATTTAACAAATATAGCTTTGGTCTTAGTCAAACCTGGAGGAGATTGTAAATTTTGGAGTACAAAAATGAGGTCTGCGTACCAAGGGGAGTTTAAGAATACCTCTTTTATGTTTGGAGTCGCCTTCTCTTCCAGTCCATTTGCTGCAGCCAAAAAATTAATATCCAAAGCATGAAAATTAGACTCAGCCATTAGTTTGGCCAAACCCTATCCTTTGATCAATTTAGTAGGTTTTATTTCAATGTCGTACTCTAGAATAACCACAATCCATTTTCCTCTCCTACCATCCGGATTATCCTGGGTCAGGATATCTTTAACCACTGTGTTTGGCACGTTTGCAATCATGTGAGAATGGAGAATATATACTCTAAAGTCCTTTATGGATTTCACAAGAGCGAAGGCCTGTTTCTCCATTATGTTATAGTTCAAAGAAACATCTCTCAAAGATTTGCTGAAAAACACTATGGGTTGTTCGTACCCTTCACTATTTTTCTACAATAACACAACTGCTATGGTGTGTTCAGATGCGAAGGAGAAAAGAAGAAAGTCTTTGGTATAACCTGGGCTAATCAGAACTAGGGCTTGGGTGAGAGCATGTTTCATTTGCTCGAATGACTGTTTGGAATCGATGTTCCATTTGATTTTTTTGTCTTTTTTCAACATATTAGTGATATTCCTGAGGAGTTCAGCCAAGTTTGATATGAATCTTCTAAGGAAATTTATTTTTCCAATGAAAGATTGAAGTTATTTGATATTCCTAAGGTGTTCCACCTTCCGGATGACTTCTATCCTGCCGGGATCTATTTTAATTCTGTCTTTTGAGATTATGTGTCCCAGTAGTTTACCTTCCTCTAGCCCGAAAAGGCTTTTCTTAGGATTCAATAAAATCCCAAACTTCCTGCACTTCTCAAACACATGTCTGAGGTGAAGCAAGTGTTCCTCGTCGGATTTGGAGTAAATAGTTACATCATCCAGATAAATGACTATAAATCTCCCAGTCTCGTCCACAAAAGCAATGTCCACTGCTCTTTGAAAAGTAGCCCCAACGTTCATCAGACCAAAAGGCATCTTCACATACATGAAGGTTCCCCAGGGTGCGGTAAAATCTGTCTTCTCTTGATCTTTTGGATGGACCAGAACTTGGTTGTAACCAGAGAAACCATCTAATAAGGAGATCCTACTAGATCCAACCACCTTTTTCAAAATGTGGTCCATTTTGGGCAAAGGGTAATTGTCTTTGAGGGAGACTTTGTTTAGATTTCTGAAATCTATGCAAAGTTTGATCTTGATAGTTTTCTTCCTAGTAGGATTTGGGTTAGAAACCCATGTGGAAAATCTCAAGGGGACTATAATCTTTGCATCATACATATTTTTGATTTCTTGCTCTATCAGGGGAAGCAACTTGGGATTAATTCTCTTAAGTTTCTATCTGAAAGGTTTGTGTTCTTATTTTATGGGAATCCGATGCTGTATGATACTTGTGTCATAGGATTTTAAGTCCTCATAGCCCCAAGAAAAAAACATCTATATATTCCTTAAAAAGTTCATTATTTTTCAACTGCAGAATATCAGAATCTACATCATTTTCATTAAATTCTTCAACATCTATTTTATTTACACTACCATTCTCAAAAACAGATTTATTTACAAATTCATCGTCATTTTCTAAATCTATGTTTGTACATTCAAAATCATTCTTACATTGTAGAAAATCTTCGATTTCATTGTCATTTCCAAATACCTGCCAATATCTGATGTTGTCAGGAATGGTTGGTCTGCACTTCACCTCCACTGTGTACTTGCGAGTGGGATGAAAAGGAATTTTATAGGTAGCTGCCGATGTAGCCAACCCATCTGCAAGTATATTTTGTCCCCTAAGCATTATCTGCAAGTCAATCTCAGTAAATAATTGAAGAGCATCTAAAACAAAATTCCTATAGGATCTAAGTCTGGGGTGTTTTTCTTCATACTCACCTTTGATTTGCTTGATAATCAATTCAGAATCACCCCTTACCATTATCTTCTTGGCACCAACTTTCTTCAATAATTTTAGGCTAAGCATCAAAGCCTCGTACTTGGCTATGTTTTTAGTACATTGGAAGTTCAGTTTGTAGTAATGATTCTCAGAGTACTTTGACCTATGGTTATACAACCAAACTCTGGCTCCAGCTCCTTCTTTACTCACAACACCGTCAAAGTCCATGCTCCAGAAATCTACTGGCAACTCCTCATTCTCTTCAATCATGGGATTTCTTACTTCGACAACTTCTTTATCATCCTTCAGATCAGGTGTATCATCTTCCAGTTGTGCGATTTTTTCTTCAAAGTCACCATCGTTGTATAGAATAAAAGAGTCTAGATCAGAGTGTGTGGAGTATAGTGGGTAATTGTTTGGCTTTTCCTAGCTGTTGACCATAAACTTCATCAGTGTTTCCCTGTACAGTATTCTCTGTTGTCCAAAAAACATAATGGTGGTGTAAGACATATCTAGTTGCAGGGTTCCTCTCAATTTATCTCCCCAAGACCTTGATAGAAACATAGCATACTTGGGGGGAATATCTGCAATGACGATGTCCATCACCATACTTTTCGCTTGGATTTGAGCCAAGGTGATGCATAAGTCTTTAATCGGGCCTATACATTTGACTTTGCTGGAGTCAAAAGAATGCAAATATTTGTAGGGTTTGGTGACATCGAGTCCTAACTTTTCCATCACGACTTTGGGCATTAGGTTGTGAGAGGCACCAGAATCTAGCATAGCGTTGTGTAATATCAAATCGTGGATGTTTAGGATGATGTAAAAAGGGGCCACGACACCATTATCAATTTGACTGTCAACTTTAGGGCCAAACAAGAGCTCAGGTTGATCATTGACAATGTTTACTGTGTAAGAGTGATGTACAGATCCAACAATCAAAGATTGGGTACCTATCTCGGGTTCGATGCTCAAAGATTTTATCACCTGAGACCTGTAAGCATTCTTGTTCATCAGCTCGGATAGGGGAATGGGAATCTTCAGTTTAGCTAGTTCCCCTTCAAGGCTGAAAGGAGCAGTGGTTTTGTTTGAGGTCTATACTTCTGATTTATCGACAAAATCTCTGTGGCCAAGTGCACTCATTTGAACGATTGATGGATCTTCAATCTGACTTTCTCTTTTAAGAATTTCTAGAGTTTTTTGCGCAAGAGATTCAACATTATTTAGCCCAGGGACTTTCTTGGGAGGGTTTTCTAAGGTTTTCTTGGTTTCAACAGCCTTCTTCAGAGATTTCTTGTTTTCCTTCTTTCTCCTCAGGTTATACTGCATGTGAAACCTCCATTATAGCGTTCTCAAAGGCTTTTTATTTTGCTTTCTCAGCTTCTTCATTTACATCTGTTTGTGAAAGGAGAAAGATTTCGTGGTCTTCGTGGGTAAGAAAAATGGATCCATGATCATGATCACCCATTAGGTTTATATGAGTGTCATAAAATTCCTCAATTAATTCCTCCCCATCATCGAAATAATTCTCCTAGAGAGGCGGTCTAATCTGCTGATCAGGTCCTCTCTGTTCCCTTTGATCTCTAGGATCTCTCTGCCTGATCTGAGGTGAATTTCTTCTGATGTTTGGGTTTCTAATCTGAAGGACAACTTGGTTCTCCCTAGGTGGGTTTCTGTTAGTTATGGTGAGTCTCTCCATCATTTTCTCCATAGATTTGGAGAGAGAATCTAATTTGGCATTATATGAGGAAGTAGAAGGTTCTTCTTTGATGGTGACCCTCTTTTCTGTTCTCTGCCTGGCCCTTCTGGCCAAAAGATTTTCTTCCACACTGACGACACTTATTTGCATGTCTTCCAGAGTAGCTGCATTTCTTTCCCTCAACTGATATGACATGTCAACGTCAAAACCATCAGGGAATTTTAATAAAGCCAAACCTTGTGGTGGTTTGATGGCAACGAGGATTGCATTGTATAGATTGTTGAAACAGGTGTAGTAATCCTGCAGTATCTCTCTTGGATTCTGTATGATGTTCTCATATTCTGATAGAATCTGGAGAGGATTTTTATTTATCTCCCACCTGTCAAGGAAAGCTCGATGAAAGACAACAATGTCAGTAATGGTAGTAGCACGTAAGGTTTTGAACCACTTTTTTACTTCCCCAGTCAGAATTTGTGCAAATAATATCATCTACACATCGACTTCATCTACTTCTCGTAAGTCAAAATAATTGTTCATTTTGTCAACATGTTGTTGTGCATTCAGGGGACCAGTACGATCAAACTGAGGGAGTCTGGTTTGATAATCTTGAGGCATGTCACGTAAAGGAGAAACCAACACCAATGGAGCATATCTTGCTGCCATGATTGGTGGAGGAGGCTGAACCACAACCTGTGTGACAGGAGAGGTAACGCCTGAAGCTATAAAAGATGAAGGGCTTGGAGGAATGGAGTGACTTGGCTTAGGTTTAACAGAAATTGCAGCAATGATTAAAACAAGAAGTTCAATGGACTACTGAAGATGGAGTTTGTCTAAGGCTTGACCAAGATTCACAACTAGGTCTTCAAGCTTATCAATCTCGGGGTGCAAACGTTGATCAACTTCAGCTCTGGGAGAGAGTATTTCAGGGGTCCTGGGCTGAAAGATGGCTTGATCTAAGACCGTTTTACTGACAAGACTATCAGATTTTGTCCTGAAAAGACTTGGTTGAGAGGATATATTAGAATCATGAACTTGAAGAACAACTAACCTCTCTGGGATGGAAAGGGACCTTAGAAGTGGGCTGTTACTCCTTGGAATCTCTCCATTATTTTTCTTCCTGAGTAATCTTTCGTGATTATCTGTTGCAATTGCAAGTTCTGGGTTAGGATGAGATCTAGTATAAATTCTTTTGGGAGCCATAACTGTTGATTTTTTTTTCTTTTTGGAGATTTTAACTATTATAAACAAACTTTAACAACCTCTGAACATTATTTCTAGGTAATATTTAGGGTTTGTGATCCTTTCAGAAATAAAGTTTTCTTTGTCTAGGGGAAAGAAACCAAGGGGTGGAAAGTTTGTTTCAGTTCTTCCCCAGTGGAGTCGCCATTTATGTTATCACTCTGTAAATTCCCAGAGGTTGTCATGAGGTAAGAAGAAATCTATCAAAAGTAACCTTAAACAACCACTTCAAAACTGGGAGCTAGCCCTACTAGTTTCATAGAGGGATCTCTCTGTAAGTTTTAGATTTGTTTGGATTTTCAAGATTTTAGGCTAGCTAAAAAAAAGATATAACTGAGTTGTTTGTATTGTTTTTAAATGAAATGGTTGAATATCACTTACGCTTCCATTTGGGCTATGGGGTCTGTTTTAAGAGATGGAGGTCAAAGACAATTTTTATAAGATTCATTTCATAGGGCGAGATAGTGCAACTACTGGATTCTTTATGAATAAAAATGATGTATTGCTGAAAAAGGTGAGATATCAGTTAGAAAAAAAAAGCATTTAAGAATTTCTTTGTTGTAACATCAGAAAGAAAACATTTAAATCTGTAAAAGATTAGGAAAAGAGTACACAATGGCAAATTCTGCAACTTTAACTTCCTTTAAAGATTAGATTAGAAAAACAATATGATAACTGAGAAAGAAAAACTTTTTAACAAAGACAGAGGAAACTTCACCAACAACTAACACGCATGATTCCTGTGAAATGTATCTTTATATTACTGGAATAACCTCTTGATACCAATTACAATGATTACAACTTGCTTGGGCATAAAGATCAACCCTCAGTACTTCTAAGTTTGAAATATTTATAATCAGAGTTACAAATGACCCTGTCATTAATGATCAGGACGTGGCAGACCCTAAATCTAACTAACTATCTAACAAGATGCAAGAATATAGTAACTGATGATGATGTGTCGAATCTCTCATGCTGATTTTGGGGAAGACCATTGGTGAGTCATTCAGATGAATTTGACTGCGCTGGACGCTGAGTTGGACGAGACCTCTACCTTTACTCAATCAATTCGCATAGCTCATCTCATCTTTGTGTGCTTGGAATGGTAACTTTCAATAACTAGCGGTAGATTTCATCCATCTCGATGTACTTAGAAAAAGTCCGCTTGGTGAGGAAAATGTACTTGATTTCATGTTGTATGATGAGGTCATGTTGCAAAGTCTCCAAGAACACTTTCCCCGTGATGCTGTCTTGTATCCCTGAAAACTTGGAACTGTCTTTGGCCACGGTGGCAATCTTTTGCTTATAATCAGATAAAGTCATCAATTTATCATTTAGGACAAGTAGACCAGGAAGGCCCTTTTTCTGTAAGGCCTCAAGCTTGTTAAAAAATCTCTGAACTCCAATCTACATGTTTTGAGCTTTCTCTTCCAACTACAACATTAATCCTTTTTGGTCAACCCTCTTTTGACTTCAAGGATGGTTTCTATTCTGTCTTCGACTTTCATTTCTTCGAGCTCTTCCTTGGTTTTTGAATTCAAAAACTTGATGATCTCGTTAGCTGCCAAGGGAATTTCATTCAACTCTCTTCTTGTCCTGTCAATGGCCTTCTTGCTCTTTAGCACCAGATCATGTTGTTCAAACATGATTTTCACCATGGGCCAAATCCTGTTTATGGAATTAGAGATGTTGTCCAGATATTTTCCTTAGCCTCTACTAATGTCTTTCCTGCCACTGTTTGTTTCTGGAGCTGCTGTATTTCTTGCTTAAGCTTCTCCAATGCTTGTCTCTCAACATTGCATCTTGTTTGGAAGGAAGACTTGAGTTCCTGGAGACTTTCAACCTCCATTTTCAGCCTACTGATCTCTATTCCTTGCAGAGTCATCTCCTCCATGGACTTTGCTAGCTCCACAGTCTTTTCCAATGCTATCAATGGTGTTGCCGATGGAATTTATGCTGTAGTGGTCATTGGCACAACTTCTGTACTGACTTCTACAAGGGGAACTGCACTCAATGGAATAAATTCCATCGGGGTCGATTTCTCCTTCTCTTTCACTAACCTTTCCAATTCTGCCTCCATATCCTTTATCTGTGCGTTCTGCTGCATGATTAGCTTCAACAATTCCTCTTTCTCATCTTCTACCTCAGCTATTTCTTTAGCTTGTGAATCCTCTGTTGGTGGCAATTTCAGCTGTTTTCTCAGAGATGCAATGTCAACATTCTTTTTATTTATAATATCCTCTGTTGCCTTTACATTTGAAGGATCATACCCAATCTTGAGCACCAACTCCTCTAAGGATTTTATTCTATTATCCTTTGCAAAAGAGGATATCTTTTCCAACTTCAATTGGGTCCGAACATTGTTTAGAGATAGCTGTAACTTTGCTGTTGCAGAGGAAGCATGTGTCAAGGTGGAGAAAACCATTTCTCCTATCTATCTATGCAAATCAATATGATCAGACGAATGGACTTGTTTTTTGTCAAAAACAATAGTTGACCTTTTGTAGTCAGTGATATCTTTGGGTTGAGGCACCTGTGCCTGCAGAAATGCTAGATGCATTCTCCCTTTCTCTGTGTCAAAATATGACAACAGTTTGTGTTGTGCTGTGGAGGTTTGCTTCCAAAACTGAGCATAAGTGTTGTTGGTCAGCATCTGGTTCTTCTTTTTAATCATGTCATATTTTTTGAAAATGCTCAGGGGTACAAATCCTTGTGAAGTTTGGGTGGTCACAACTATGTTTGTTTGCTTCTTTGAATAAGGAGTGGAAACCACCTGATGTTTTCCCTCAAAAAATTTGGCAGACTAAGGCTCTTCCTCACCAGACTTGTGAATAACACGAGTGGTTTTGGGTCTTTTGTTGTATACCTGAAAGTCTTATGCTAATACCTCAGTGATTGCCAGAGAGGTATCCTTTCTTGGCCTTTTTTCCTTTGGTATCTGTGGAGTGGTAGTCTGTGAAAAAGAAACTGAAGGAGCTTCCTGCTATTCAGTATCTACCAGAGTATTTACCTCCCACTCTATCTGGTTCACATACTTTTCAATTTCTGGTTTGAGGGTGTGAGCATAAGGTGAAATTTTATTTTTGGTTCTCATCTCTGCAATGATCCCACTTGGATCATAATGCCAAATGAAACTAGTGCTGAGTTTCATTTTGTTTAATAGTTTATTTGCCTTTTCCCCAATAGCTCGACTGTTGTAGATAAATGGTCTTATTTTCCCTTTAATCCTCATCTACTGTTTTTTCTTCAGAGACACAAAATGAATGTCATCTGAATTTATAATCTGACGAATATACTCTAGTGCAAATATTCAAATAGGCACATAGTTGGGCAATTTGTATGGAGATAGTTCACACCCATACACTCTGATATCCATGTGATTCTGGTATAGGAACCAATCCCCAGTCTTTGTGAGATCCGAAAGGTGCATAACTCTTTGGATCTCCTTGTTTATCCTCAGTTCTAGTCTTCCACCGAGCATGTCCACCACTAGGTGATAAAACAACTCGATCAATTGTTTGAAACTGAACTCAATGGAGTTTCTTCTGAGCAGTGATGTCCATAGAGTTACTACTTGTGGTTTCCCGTCCTTGTCCATCTTCTGCATGAGAAAGGGAAATTTTTCTGATTGATAGAACATAAACATGTAGGCCAGTATTGAAGAATACTGGAACATGCCTTCTGTAGGGAAATTTGCTAGTTGCTTGTGCAGGTTCTCGACCAAAAAACCGTCATAATCAAACTGGATGGACACTTTCTCTTTAGTGGAGAAAATGTATAGGAAACCTAGGATAGGCTCATCCAACCATTCATCTGAGAAGTAACCGAGCAAACAACACAATGTTGAGATAATCTAATTTTCCTTTTTGGAAAATATGGAGGAATGATAGGGAGGATTCTTTTTAGGGAATTAGGCATCTTGTGGGAGGAACAACTCAAAGATTTGTGCTCTATGGGGAAAAGACAAGTTCTGATACATTTCTATCAGAATTTTAATTGTGAGGGGAGAACAGGGTTCGTCTCTGGGTACTTGCATCTTTTGATCGATGGACTTGGGTGTAATAAGGAAAAAGGTATATCTAGATGAAGACACTATGGCTCTCTGATCAGGGAGGTAGTGTGCTTGGCATTTGTGAGTGAATTCGGGAAAGTGATAGACTTGGGGAAAAAGATACAGAGGGAGACTTGACTGCCAGAGCCCAATTTCATCGCTCTGATCGTTGAAGGTGTCCTTGAACCATGACTGTAGCTCAACAAAGTCGAATTCAGACCTGGTTTCTGTGATTAAATAGTCTTTATCTACTAATGGGATCCGATTGAGATTGACAAAAGGTGGGAGAAAAGGATTTTCCTCCACATTTGACTTTTTACTTTTGGATTCCATTGATTTCCACCGGTACCTGCACATTGTGCACACGTTAGTAGGAAAAAGCTAAGGCTGGATGAGATGTTATGGAGGCAAAGGAGAATGAGTCTCTGATAGGCATGGAGTGTGAGTGCAATGTGAATGATTGAAATGGGGTTGGGATTTAGTGAACGGGTGTCCGCTGGGCGAAAAAAGGATAGGTCATGTGAACAATGGGTATGTGGCCAGTAATAAATGGTTAATGGGTACTTTAGAGCATGAGAGGGCAGGGTGAAAGATGTCTAACATGTGTACCTAGTTGACGTGTAGAATGGTGATTGGGGGATGAAAGAAAAGATATGGCCTGTAACGGTTAGATGGACGGGACAAGCCGACGAGGTCATGACATGGAACTTGCAAAGAGTGGATTTGGGATGTGACATCTCTGGATGATGGTGGTGAGTTGGAAAAATGATAGGCTATAAATTTTTGGAGCGGGGAGGTAAGATGCAATGAGATGATG
>JASDQU011310537.1:0-15358 GCA_032191745.1 Picea mariana | reverse complement strand
GATTATGTGTTTATTCTTTTGTTCATTAGCAAGTTTGACTATTTTGAATAATGTGTTCAATACTTCATCAAATAATATCTTGGTTGGTTTCTCATTTTCATGAAATCATTTGGTGATGTTAATTAATTAAATTCTTTTTTCATTTTGCATCTCATTTCAAAATAATAATAATCAATGAATTATCTATCATTTGTTTGATTTTGTAAAAAATTAAAATCAATATTTTTTCTCCATTAACTTGAAGCTTCTAGATCATATTTGAAAACAAATTATAAATAATGTTTGTTTATAAGTTATAGTTAGTTTAAATTCATTTTTGATTTTTCTAGATTTTGTTTTATTTACAATTTTTAGGTTATTAATTTAGGTTTCTTTTTGTTTCACAGGTTTCTATTATCAAATATTTGATACGGATCTGATCATGGCTTGATTTTATTATCCAAATATGTTCAAGATGATTGATCCAAAAGTACTTTTGGATTGCTACAAATAATTTTATGAGCAACAACAAATAAAATTTGAAAAGGCGTCAAGATCAGAAACACTATTTTGCAGGACTAATTTCACCCAAACCATGAGGAATTTGGAGAAACGGTTGAAAACCTAGAACCAAAATGGACCCATTTACCTTCTGAGTAGAGATTTTCTCAAACAAATGAACGATTTGAGAGATATTTGGGTCTCTTTTAGAGACAAATTTCAGGTGGCGGAAATTAATAGTGACGCCCAGACTGTTCATTCATTTTATAAATATATGAGAAAGATCAGAGGCAAGGAGATCCAAGAATTGGAGAGGAGGATTTTAATCCTTTCTCTTTTGTATATTATTGATTTTGTAAACTTTTTATTTCTTTTCAAATGGAGTAATGGATGGCTGGAATCTTTGGGAGAATGAGTGAATATTTTCAAAAAAGAATATGAAATTTCAAGTTGCTTAATGGCTTTTGTCCTGTAAGTAAAATGGTTTTATTTTATTATAATATATTAATATTCTTTAAATAATTGATTATGCATTGATTTAAATAGCTCTAGTCTTTTTTATCAATACATGGTTAATTATTATCATTTATGTATTAATTTTTCCAATCTTTAAAGTCTATTATCCAAAAAATTTCTTCCAGGATTACAGAATGGACAAGTGATTCCAAAAACTTAATAGAATGACATATATGCATTTTGGCTTTAGCCTTTTGTTTATAATGTTGTTATTTATGTTTTTTTTTAAATCTTGTTACATGTGCAGGTCTGATATCTTTAGATTAAATGATCTGTTATGTGTAGGAGGTTTATATTATAAATACCATCTATCATTTGCTTCATCAAAATACAAATGCTGTGACTATATCTTCGATTTAAATAATGAGGTTTATCTTTGAATTTTAAATTGAATGATAAAATGCATAGATTGCTTCCAGATTTATCTTGCTGTAATCATGTATAATTATGAGATCACAGGTTAATGTTTTTGTTTCCTTTTCTGTCATTAAAACCTAAGTTGCCAATACATGTTATGGATTTATTTAGAACAATCATAAGGTTCATTGCAGATTTGTCTCTTGGACATGGCAGTTGGATGTTCACCACTCATGCAGATGCTTGATACACCTCACTAATTCATTGACATGATAGCTTCTTTGTATTTTTCTATCATTTACATATCATTAAAACTAGAATGTATGGTTCAGCTTTGACTATCCACGTGTTCATGTTTCATTAACTTTTTTCTTGCAAGATTCTTTAAATTTATAAAAGAAAAACAATAAATATTTTTATGTGCTTTCTTTATCTACTTCCTAGAAGCAATCATTTTTCACATCGATTTTCGTAAGTTTCGATTAAAACTTGGAGCTTGTAAATCATGTAAATAAATGAGACTTGTATATCTTCTGCTTAAATACAACTACTGCAGTTACATTAGAACATTTGTACATATATATATATAGTGTTTAGTAATTAGTTAGTTATTTCAGCTCTTTTATTTATTTTATTTGTTTCTTCTACGGCTTTTAGATTGGCCAACGGATCCATTAAACCCGTCATAACAAGTTATACCAAAAGGCTTGGGTTATTTAGACAACTCCAGACCAGACTCGTTCTTCCAATTGACAGATGGTCATTTTCGCTCGTCAAGAGGATGCCTCTGCTGCAAAGCGGGGATCACCTTCCGTTGCAGAGATCAGTTGCAGGAGATGAGAGGATTTTCCTTCCAAGATCTCTAGGCAGAACCATAGGTCATCCATATCCCACCGTAAGTTGAAAAACATGGCTTGCAACTGTGCGAGGCTTGATTTCCATTCACAATCTGGGTCCTGGTTGGAGTCGACTCGAGAGTGGGGTTGTTGACGTGAGTTTTGACTAGCCTGTAGCGACTGAGAGGCTGGAGAGTTGGGAGGAACCAAAGGGCCTGGGAATGAAGCAGAGGCTGAATTGACTGAAGGTCCTAGGTTATAATCTAGTGAGGCCACTGAGCAGTCTAGCCCTCCATTCTATTGGACAGGGACGTGGAGAGGGGCAGGAGAGAAGCAGGAAATTGGGTCAATTGTGCCAGGGAGGATGACGAGGTGGCCGATGGGGAGGAGGATGAGAGGGAGGGCATAGGCGGGGGATGAGGGACCAAGTGTTGTCAGTTTGGGTGCTAGGCCGACCTGCATTTAGACTTCCCTCGGAGTCGAGGCATCTCCGAGAAACAGAGGGATCGAAAGTGAATCAGGAATAGACTAGGAAAAAGAAAAATCAAAGCAGGGAAATGCTGGACATGAGGCCAAGTGATGAGAAATTCAACTAGGAATGAATGAGCCATTTGAAGCTGCTAAAGCCATTCAAATAGGCCAGGGAGCTGGTGAAGTGCCATAAATAACCACACACGCAGGGTAAAGGCTGAGGGAAGGTGTAAGTCCTTCGATAGGAAGGGAAGACAGAGTAGGGCGCACTGAGAGTAATGGAACCCTTATTCGAATGAGATGAACTTAATGGCATGGGGTAGGTGGGAGGGAGTGGCATGCAGTCGTCACATGGTTGGTGCCATGAAGGATCTCTCCTCGCTGATCCTCTTGACACGTGTACTTCACTGGCACCCCATCTGGGGGGTTGTCGATGGTTAGAGATTTTGTCTAACATCTCTGAAAGATGGGGTGCCTTTGATGGGTAGGGACCTGACAAAGAATATCTAATCCATTTTTTTCTACCCCAATATTGGCTAGATCGTCTGTAATATGGTTGGTCTTTCTTCTAACATGAGAAGGGATGAGAGCTTGAACCTATCAGAGGAGAGTTGCAATTGTTCTTAGACCATGAGTGAGGCACCAACAGGGAGAAACCTACTCTGGGTCGGCTCCATTCAAGATTTTCTGTAAGAGGTTGAGGATGATTTGGGAGTCTCCTTCCACTATAAGTTTGTTGAAGTGGTGCTTTAAGGACAACTGAAGTCCTGTGGTTAGCCCCTAGAGTTCCACTGCATTATTGGTAGTATGTCCTAAATTTCCTACTGTAAGGAGGAGAATGCTTCTCTGATGATTGCGGATCACTCCCCCGAACCCCGCAACTCCTGGGTTTCCTTTGGAGGTACCGTCAAAATTGAGCTTGAAGAAATCCGCAGGGGGTGGGGACCAATGGGAAGGGCTGTTCCCTCTCGAAGAAGGGTGAGGAGGGGGTACCAGACTTTGGGTGTTGCTGAGTTTCCAGTTACTCATTATGCTCTGCTCTTGGGTTGGGCAGCTCAAGTCTTCCTCCTGCCAAGGCTGCATGCTGATTGTTTCAGTTATATTGAGGGAAATTTGGATCCAAGTATGGTGCCAATCCTTCTGGATGTTTTTGAAGATTATTTTGTTTATTTCTTTCCAAAGTTAATAGAGGATGAAGCCAGGGAGAAATTTCCAAATGCAGTTCATAACCAACAACTGAAAGGTTTCTCCTCTCCATGCTTCAATGGTGTTTCTATTGTTGTCCCTTTAGTGATCTGAGGTGCACATTATGGTTGCGCAGTGGTCCCAGACTTTGGTGTTGTAAGAGAAGGTGTTGAGAAGGTGATTCATGGTTTCTGCCTCTTCCAGACAGAGGTGACAGGTGGAGGGTCCTATAAATCCCCTTTTAGTAATATTCTCCTAGGTGATGATACTGCCATGTGCCACCATCCAAAGGAAAGTGCTTATTTTAGGCCAATGTTTTAGGGACCAGAGTTTGCGCCAGATTTCCCTTGGGGGTTGAGGATTGGGATTGGATTTTAGGCCATAGGCCTCTTGGATTTTGAAAGTGCCTTTTGGAGATCTTCCCCATCTAAGGATGTCCTCTCCTTGCATAATATGAATTTTCTGATCGTTGGACATTTTGTTCCAAGGTTGGAGGTTCACCTGTACTTCGACGCGAAGGTCTTCTCTGTCGGTTTTCTAGCATCTCCATGTGGTGCTTGTGTAGTTGTCCTTCCAAAATTCTACCACTCTGGTCAGTCTTGCATGTGTTGTAGGGGGGTAGAAGGTAGCCGCCCATTCCTCCTGTGCTAAAACCAGTAGTTGTTTCCAGGAATCATTCCATAAGAGGGATGTTTGACCGTTTCGTATTTCCCAAAAGGCATGGTTGGAGATCAGGTGGCGATTCTGCCTGGCTGCTGTCCAAATCAAGGAGCTCGGGGTGTCTTCGTTCCAGCAAATGAGGTTCCTTTCTGTTGTATTGGGAGTATATTTCCGACACCAGACCCTGACCCAAAGGTCTTGAGGTCTTTTCATCCATATCCACCAGATCTTGGCACTAAGTACTTTGTTCAGAATAGAGGGATCTTTGATTCCTAGGCCTCCTTGTATCTTAGGTCGACAGAGCTTCTCCCAACCGATCAGAGCAAGTTTCTTCCCTGTTTTGAGTCCCTGCCATAGGAATTTTCTTTGTAAGGCTTTGATGGCACCGAGGATGTTGTTAGGGGCCATGGGAGATGAGAAGGTATAGACTGGAAGAGTTTGTAGAACTTATTTAAGGAGGATGAGGCGACTAGGGAAGTTGAGAGCACGATAAGTCTAGGAGGAGAGTCTTTTCGCAAAGGAGGTAAGGAGGCCTTCCTAGGAGCTATTCCAAAGGGATTTGTCGAGGAGGGGGATGCCAATATATTTGGACAGAAGGGAGCTTTGTGTGAAACCCAAAATGTCTGAAATGTGGAGCTAAATCGACAGAGGAGTATTAAAAAAGAATATTTAGGACTTGTCCTTGTTTACATTCATCCCCAAGGATTCACATAAGGTATTGATGATTGAGAGAATGGTAAGGGCCTCTTGGACTATTGGGGATCCCATCATTAGAGTGTCATCCACAAATTGGTTGTGAGAGATCGAGGGGTTGATGCCATGCACAGACAACCCTTTCAGCATTCTATTTGCTACCGCAACCTGAATTGAATGGCCTAGTCCTTCTGCTAGGATGAGGAAAAGGAAAGGAGAGAGGGGGTCCCCCTATTAGATTCCTCTGGTGGGGGTGAAGGGGTGAGAAGAAATGCCATTGATAAGGATTGAGAATAAGGCCATGGAGGTGAGGTTCAGAATCTAAGAAACCCAAAAAGGGTCAAAACCAAAGGTGAGGAGCATAACTCACATATAGTCCCAACTTAACTTATCAAAATATTTGAAAAGGTCCAGTTTTAAGAGCATACCTAGAGTTCAGTTCTTCTGAAGAGAGTGAATAACCTCATGGGTGAGGATGACGCTGTCTAGGATTTGTCTGCCTCCCACATACCCTAATTGTTTTGGCGAGATGATGAAAGGTAGGAGGGGCTTAAGTCGTCTAGCAATCACTTTGGTCAGGAGCTTGTAGATGACGTTGCAAAGGGCTATTGGTCGAAACTTCTTAGGATGGTTCACTCGATATTCCTTAGGGATGAGAGTAAGGAAAGTAGTATTAAGTGATAGAAGGACCTGTCTAGAGATTCTACAGTCTTCAATGATCTCCCAAACTTCCTCTCTAAGCATGGGCCAACAATGATGAAAGAAATCAGAAGTGAAGCCATCAGGTCCTGGGGATTTGCCTTTGGGGGTGTCTTGAAGAGCCTGATCCACTTCCTCAAGCGTGATAGGTCGAAGTAAATCCAAATTTTGATCCTCAGAAATTAAGGACGGTATTTTCTGCGTGATCTGTGCTATAGCTTGAGATCTATCCATCTGGGGTTCTGTCAGGAGGTTTTGATAATAGTTAACCAACTCTTCTTCTAGATCCTGGTGAGTGTGTCTAGTTTGCCCATCCTTTGATGTGAGCCGAGTGATATGATTGGCATGCCTTCTTTGGGTGGTGGACCTGTGGAAAAACTTGGTGTTTCAGATTCCCTCTTTGAGCCATTGGATGTGAGATTTTTGCCTCCACATGATTTCTTCTTGAATGTTTCTTTCCTCCAGCTTTTGTTTGAGTGCTTCTTCCTGCTGTTTGAGGGGTTCAGTTAAGCTCATGTTCTGGATTTGAATTTGAGAATTTCTCATTTGTTCCGTTAGCTGCCTTTGGGCTTCAAATATTTTTCCAAAAGTTTGCTTGTTCCAAGTTTTGAGTTTCTGCTTGAATTTTTTGAGTTTTTGTTGAATCCGGTACATCTTGGAACTAGTGGAAACCACAACCTCCTCCCACCAAATGTGAGCATTCTGCTGGAAGTTAGAGTGGTTTAGCTAGAACTACTCCAATCTAAAGGGTTTGCATCCTGGGGTTGTCGGGACATCCAACCAAAGTTGTATAGGCCAATGATCAGATCCATGGAAATCCAGGATCCTGGCTTCCAGAGTTGTGCCCTCCAGCATGAGCGAGTCCGAAAGGAGGAAACAATATAATCTGTAGGCTATTTGGTGAGATCCTATTCGACAGTTTGTCCAAGTGAAGGTGCCATTGGCATTGCCTGGATCTATAAAGCCAAGGTTGTTGATATAGCACTGAAATTCGACCGAATCCCCTTCGAGCCACCGAGTGCTTCCTCTTTTTTCATCTAGGTTACAGATCATGTTGAAGTTGCTTCCTAGGATCCATCTGTCCCCTGCTATTATAGTGGCTTGATGTTCCAGGCTGGGAAGGAAGGCCTGCTTTTCCCTTGAGTTGGCTGGTCCATATACATTGGTTAGGTAACCTGGTTTGTTGGAGCCAATGAGTCGGTAGGCCACTGTAATGGACCATTTGGTTGTGAAAAATTTGTCAAGAGTGATCAAGCTCGGATTCCAGAAGAGAGATAACCCCCTTGCTACTACCATGACCACTGTGTAGGTGCCTCTCCCTTGCTTCCAGCAATGAGGAAGTATCTTTTCCATCTCTTCTATGTCACATTTCGTTTCCTGAAGTAGCAATATATCTGGTTTTTCCACGATGAGCATATCTTGTAGTAGTCTTTGTTTACTATGACTGTTGAGTCCCCTTATATTCCAGGAGATGATCTTCACGAGGAAGGGTTGGGGGGAAGAGGTGGGAAACTATTAGATATATGATGTATCTGACCTGAGTTGACCATGAAGTGTCCTATCTCCTGGATGAGCTTGCTGGTGGATTTTAGCCCTCATTTATTTTCATCTTTATGAGGTTTGCATTGTTCTTTCGACATATTTCCGTGGATTCCTAGGGTTGCATTAGATCTGGCAGTGGAGCCTACTGACTAGTTGAGGAAATTTTTTTGCACTTTTCTCAGCTGATCAGGTGGGATGGTGAAGAGTTTATGATGTTTGTATGTGTGCTCTAGGTGCTCCAGGTCTACTCCGGCTAGATCTTGCTCATCCAGTTCCATTTCCACATCTCCATATTTTGCCTCTATGGGTTACAAAGCTGCAGTCATAGAGTTGGTTGTGGAGATAGGTTGGGAGGGCACTTGAGTTTCCTGTGCCAGCCCTTTTGAAGGGTTAGGGGGTGTTTTCTCTGGGGGTGGGGCTTGTGATGCTTCCAAACCTGCTGGTTCTTGCTGTAGTATCCCATATTGGTTGCTCGTGGTTGGTTCTTTGACGGTTTGGACTATGGGCTGCTTTCCTCCTTGTTCGTGCTTTCTTGGTTCTGGTATGAATCCCTCTTTGTCTTTGTTTTCTTCTTGGTTTCCCTCCTTGCTGGGTGTGTTGAGAAGACAGTCCTTGAAGAGGTTCCCGTGCTCATGGCACTTTCAAAATCTGAATGAAATGTGTTCATAATCAATGGTTTGCATCCAGTCCTCATCCTGGTACTCTAGAACGATAGATCTTGGTAACGACTTTGCAATGTTCAGATAGACACTTATTCGTGCATAGGAGGTATACCTTCATTTCTTGGTGGCTTATGAGGATTCGACATACACTCCTATTGTGTTTCCTAGGCTCGCCAGGACCTCTTCCAGCCAGAACTCTTTCGGCAAGGAGTATAACCTCAACTAGACTGGGGCATGGGTGAAGTCCTCCAGTTCAGGGCTGAATTTTTCTGTCCAAAATCTCAAAAAAAGACTCGTCGAGTTAAATAAATATGGTCCGCCATCAAAGATCCGATTTCGATCTTCTAGGTTATGCAGGATTATGGTAAAGAAACCCTTGGAGCCCAGCTATAGATCAAAGTGGACTTTGGGCTTCCACCATTGATATATCCATTTTACCAGTTCCTTCTTCGATGGCCAGAGTCCTAAATTTTTTACGATTAAGGCGTAGTCTCTCATGTACTGCTTTTGTTCCTCAATCTGAGGTGTGCTTACAATATATTTTGGGGCTTGTGGTGTTTGTGGGATGCATTTCCATGGCACCCAAGGTCGATCCATGATTGCAGCTAGTGTGGCGAGTATGGCTTTCCCTGAATCTATGTCCATATCTCGATATTTGAAAGTCCCCTTAGAAATGAGCTACGAACGAAGGTCTGGGGGGGGTTCGAAATTTGGGCGCTTGGAGCCACCTCCATTGCTTCCTTGAGCAGTTGCGACATTGTAGGAAGGGTCTCTCGACCCTCCCTCATTCGGGAGCATTATTCCCCTACAGGGTGGCAAGGTGCACCAGTGAAGAAGTTACCCTAACCCTAACATCTATCTAGATTAACTGTTTGGGTCTATGGATGACTATAGTATCATTATACTTTCCTCTTATAACCATGGATAAAATAGAAACTTAGAATAACAAAATATAATTTTTTTTACTTTTCTGGTTCAAAGCTATGTTGCATTGGTTTGGGGTTCTTACTTTCATTGGTTTTTTGTTGTTGTTGTCAAAGGCAATAAAAATTGATTGATGTTTTAGCCCTGAGGAAATTAGTTTCTTAGGCTTTCTTTGGTTCAAATATGTGAAGTCATTATTTATGTTCAAAGCTATAGTCCCTTGGTTTGATTGTTGCCTTTTTTTAGTTTTTGGTTTCTTTGGTTCACGACTTTAGTATGATTATATTTTTTCGTCTCTAGCCATCGATACAGTAGAAAATTAAGAGAATAAAATAGAAACTTTCCAGTTTCTTTGGTTGAAATATATAATACTCTAGTCCTTGCTTCTCTTTTTTGTTAGTTTCTTTCCCTATTCTCAAAGAGAATAAATATGGTTCTATATTGATGCTAGTTTTATTCGTGTGGAAATTAGTTTCTTAGGTTTTCTCTGGTTCAAAGCTATGCTCTGTTATTTATGTTCGAAGCTATAATGGCTTACTGTCAAAGATAATAGATTGGTTTGGTAAAATTTATTAGATATGTTATGGGTTTCTCTCATTTGCAGCGATGGTATCATTGTATTTTCTTTTTCTAACTATGGAGTTATAGCTTTGTTGGTACAATTTGTTATAGTTTCATATATTTTATTCGCTATGTTTTTGGTTTCTCTAGTTGACAAATATAGTATCATTATACTTTCCTTTTTTAACCATGTGTTATCCCCACTTTCTAGGAATAACTAAGGAGATGATGTCTTGAGGCCCTCAGGTTGTTGGCATGGAGTACCGAGAGATAGATGACCAACAACGTCCACATGCATAGACATAGACCCTCTTCACCACTACATTTCCTGGATTTGTGACAATGGCATCCCCAACATTAGCTTGCTTCCAAAAAACAATGGGTCTTGCTCCATGAGGTACAAGTCAAGTGTTGTGGTAAGTGTCAGTTTAATATTTGAGGCATTTGAGTATGTTACATTTAAATCTGATTTTTATTATATAACGTCTTCTTGGAAATTATGCTCTTTTCCATGTTTCACCTTGGTGGTTGAAATTTCACCCTAGTAAGTGGTCACCCTTAGGGATGGGATTACTACTGGTAGGTCTCCTTGATGAGTCATTTTTCCATTCCCGGTCATACTTACCACTTTTCATGCTTTTCCCCTACTTCGTCTCCTTATATTTTGGGATTTTCGGGTGTATTAACCCAAGAAGGGATTGTACCTTATCTCATGGGAAGAAGGGGTTGCATTCCTAGAGGTTTGTAGCTGGAAAAAGTTAAAATCCAATCATAAACCTTCTAGATTCTCGCTTAGGGATATCGAGGACAATGAAATGCCTCTCGTAAGAAACTAATGGGACCCATGAAAAATAACAATATAAAAATGCCAACCAAGGTAGAGTGTGTGTGGGCAATGTTTTTCATGCTTCGGTACAAGTTCCACACATTATCTTCAACTTGGGGAAGCATAGTGTGACCAGGGTAAAGTCAAGCTAGGCAATTTTTTTCATGCTTAGGTAGAAGTCTGACCTTGGCTTCAACCTGGAAACATCTTAAAAGACAAATGGAAATAAATGGGCTTGGAAAAAGGATGCATTGAAAACTAAGGTGCAACACACCCTCTACAAAGGAACCCATAAATGAGACAATATGAACCCTTGTATGTCATGAACCCCATGCCCAAAAGTATTACTCCCCATCCACTTCATCTTCTACACATGACTTAGAGAGGTTTCCACCTAGGAAATACTCCTTGACTTAAGGAATGATTCACCCAATAGGTCACCATGTCAACCCTCCCATACCTAAACTTGGAAAATTGCATAGGGTCTTTAAGCAATTGTTTTATTTGATGAGGTAGTTTTTGATGTACATGATTAGGTGGCTCTTATATTAGATGTGATTTTACTTGCCATGATGCTTTGACTTGAGATCCTTGGAGGGCGTACTTGTCTGTCTTTGAAGGACCTCATTGGTGGACGTTTTGGAGGAATGAGCCCATCTTGGGCCTTCATTGGGACATGACGCCGACCATTTGGATGTCATAGCCCCGACCTTGGGGCAATGTAGGATATGAGTGTTTCCTTTGGAGGCAAAGGAAGAGACCTAGGAGCATCTCATCTAGCCCTTGCAAGCCCAACAATTTTCCTTTTAAGGATAAAACATCACTTTGGAGGGCTTGACGTCACCCTAGGGCTAGGGTTTTAGTGGTGATGATGTTGTTTTGATGGAAACTTGGCACTTTTGGAGGAGGAATACCTTTTGCATCATAGGGATGAGCCCAACACATGAATAAGGGGCCTTAGGAGGCACAACAACCTCCTCCCTTTTCTCAACGACTTGCTAAAGTGACCTTGACATCACCCTAGAGGGGGTTGATGTCATGCTTTAGGTTTTCTTATGTGAATTTTGTAAGATAATTTAAAATTTGTTTTTTAAAGGGGAAAAATAAAGGGATAATGGGTCCCTTATTTTGTGGTTTACCCTAATTTATGTGGACAAACACTTTTTAGGAGTTTTGTATAAAAAAGAATCATTTTCATTTGATTCACATATAACTCTCCCATTTGGAGAAGGATACTTGGATGAAATTTGTGCCCTCTTTGGGAAATTTGAATCTCTCTCTATTATGAAAATGTCTTTTGGTGATTTCTCTTGGTGTATTATGGAGATAAGGTGGTGCACACCTCTTGGAGACTTCTTCTCTTGCTTATGAATGGACATTGCTTGGTGAAATAGGGTTTTATATTGCATCTCTATTGGAATTGGTAATAAAAATATGCAATTTGTTAGTGTTGATTAATTGGGTTGGTTGTCATTGATGTCAACCCTTGAAGAAAGTCCGGTAGTGAATTCTGATAGAACAAAGGTTTGAGTAATAGACCCAAGTTTGTTTGATGTATAGTGGTATGAGTTTTGATATATTTGTAGGTAAGACTATTTTAGATGGATAATACATGTCATGCCATTTTTGGTGGTATGTGTAATGTCACATAACTCCTCACGGTTTGAGAGTTATGGCCTTACGAAGTTGGAGGACCCTCATATGTTGACTTGAAGTCCCAAAAGGTCAAAGAAGTCAAAGTGCTTGCAAAGAAGAAATTATTTAAATAATAAAGTGAAGTGACAAAGTCAAAGAGGATTATTGAAATAATAAAGTGAAGTGACAAAGTCAAAGAGNGATTATTTAAATAATAAAGTGAAGTGACAAAGTCAAGGAGGATTATTTAAATAATAAAGTAAATGGAGAACTTTCTAATTATGGAAAGTGTTTATAAGAAGGTTAACCCTAAAGTGAGAAAAATGGGTTAAGTAGTCAAGTGGCTATTTGATATATGGACAAGTGGAAACTTGCACAAAGTTGGACATAGGTGACTATGTGGACAAAGTGGTCTAGAAGATGCTTCTAGAGAAGCTGCATGAAAGTATAAATAAGAGGCAAGGCTCTCTCATTTCAATCACACTTGAGAATATTGAATATCTACAGGTGACTGAGGTAACCAAATTATATCTAAGCCGAATTTCAGAGGGAAGGTGAAGTAAAGAAGGCCGAAATTGAAGGGAAGATAAATTCTTTTGATGATGCTTTCTAAGGTATGTCATTTACAGGTCATCTCACCATTTTCGCAATAATTGTTTTCCTAGAATGGATTAGACAGTGAAATTGGGAGGCCATTGAGGAAACATATCCAAGTATTTGCGGTACGCATTTCATCTTGTGGGCCATTTTATTTTTGTATTTACACTCCGTCGAAAACAGGGTCTGTGGCTAGTCCTAAAACTAGTCTAAAACAAGTGTTTCGGGTAAAAACATCATAGCTTCTTCATAACAAATCCAAATTAATTAAGACCAAATGTGTTGGTTAGAGTACATTCTATAGTATTTTGTGTACAATTTTCAGATCCATGCAACAAATATTAGGTGTGGGGCACGCTCTACAAGTTCGCTCTCTAGAATAAGCCATAATTCAACAAGGTATGCCATTTTTGCTATAACTCCTTTTCTGAGAGGTTCCAAGTAGCGACACCTGGAGGAATTGTATAAAAACACTAAAGAACATTGTGTATTATTTTCATATCTTTATTCATTACAGGTACATAGTTATGATTATTTCAAGTTAGGGTTGTTGACTAATCCAAAACTAGTTATGTGAGACTAAAGTAAAGTTTGATGAAAATGCTAGTCTCTTGTTGTTAAAGTTAAGGAAGGTTTGTAGGTATGTGATCATATACACCAGGTCTATTATAGAGTTACAAATCAGATTTGGATGATGAAATTGATGATGGATTTTGGTTGAGGTTGAGGTACATGTTGATGCATGGTTCAAGTTATTGGTACAAGTTGTTTGGTGCAGCTTGATTGGTACATGTTTAAATTAGTATATATCATAGTGATAGTGTGATAGTGGTTCCATAATTCTACTTATATGTCATGGTGGCTGGATGGGGCAAGGACATGTGGTTTTAGCCACCTTCTAGTTGTAGCCGAAGAACATAGGGGGTTGTAGCCTCCTTCTGGTTGTAGCCATAAAATAGGGGAGTTGGATATTCCCTCGAGTTGTAGACTGATAAACAAGGGGGTTGGAGCCTCTTTCCAGTTGCATCTGGAAAACAAAGGAAGTTGGTGCTTCCAATGAATGTAATTCTTCAAGACATATAAGAAAAAACATTTCGTGGTTTTCTCCCGATTTAGGTTTCCACGTAAAAACACTGGTGTACTGTGTATGTGTATGATTGTTCATTTGTTCATTGTTTATTTACTCTACAAATATTGGATGATAATGTTACATTGATATAACACTTGAATTATATGGTTAAAAAGGATTAGATTTCTCTATTACTGATTCACCCCCCCTCTCAGTAATCCAACAATTGGTATCAGAGAAGGTTCCTTTAGAAATCAGTTTAACCACTAAAAGGTAGATCATGGAGAGAAACAACATGTATAAAAATAGAATAACATAGTTTGATGGACATAAGTATGCATTTTGGAGCATAATGATGAAGACATATATACATCCACAGGGATTTGAAATTTGGCAATCAATTGTAGATGGATACACAACACCAACAATTCCATCGACAAATGACAAAGCAATGAAACTCAGTCAGAAGAATTCCAATGCCACAAATTCACTTCTGAATGGTCTTAGAGAATCAATATTCACCAAAGTTGCACATTGTAAATCCGCTAAAGAGATTTGGGACAAACTTTGAAATATTTATGAAGGATATTCAAAATTCAAAGAAGCAAAGCTTCAAACTTACAGAGGTTAGTTCGAACAACTAAAGATGAAGGAAGATGAGAATATTGCAACTTACTTTTTACGAGTCTATGAAACAATAATTGCAATCTTGGGATTGGGAGAAGAAATCAAAGAATTTGTAATTGTTCAAAAGGTACTAAGATATCTTCCTATGAGATTTGACCCTAAGATATCAACACTAAAAGAAAGATCATATCTAAACTCAATAAGCATGAAAGAACTACATGGAATCTTCACAACATATGAAACGAGAACTGAACAGGAAAATCCAGATATAAAAGAAGCAACCTTCAAAGCATCCAAAGGGTCAAAGCAAAAGGGAAAGCAAAAAGAAAAATAACATAGCAACAACAATGACGTCTCAGAAGATGATGAAGAAACGACCAACTTTGATAGAAGATTGAACAAGGGAACCAATGATAGGTATAGAGGTAAGATTCCTTTGATTTATTTTAATTGTGATGGTATTGGTCATTTTCCTAACAAATGTCCTCATAAGAAAAAGAGAAATGATGAAGGTTACTCAAATAGAAAACAAACATATGAAGGCAAAATAACCACAAAGAAAATTTTCAAGAAAATCTTATGTACCAAAGAAGACATATCATCATCAGATGAAGATGAAGTCAATGACAGTGAGACAAAAAGAGTTCTATTCATGCCAGTAGAAGACTCTGATAAAGAAGAATCTGAAGAAGAATATGAAGAGGCCGGATAAGAATATGAAGAGACATAATTTGACTACCGAGAAAAATTGTTGTGTTCCATAGAATTTATCAAAAGAGAAAAGAAGAAAAACAAGAAATTACAAGCGAAACTAGACAGGAAAGAAGACACTCAGGAACTAGAACAAATGATCACAAATTTGAAGGTTCAAATTGTTAAGAACCAAACATCAATATAGCATAGAAAAACTTCAGGAAAGGTACTCAACGCCTTGAAAAAGAGATAATTTCAGATAATAAGCCTCTTCGAGGGGGCAACCTCCTTTTACCCCACTTAAATGTTCAAGTACAAGATGATT